>PVLA01009623.1:0-72701 GCA_004027455.1 Hydrochoerus hydrochaeris | reverse complement strand
CTGCTGAGAGATGAGCCAGTGATAAGTTTTCCTTAAAATGATGCTGTCTCTTCTCCACTGGACTAGTTCCTTCTACATGGCCCAGAAGTTAAGCAGTTCTATGTTCAAGGGATGCTGAATTAGTTGGGAGAGCAATATCTTCTCCAGTTCTCACCATCATGGACCTAGAGGTAGGTTCAGTGACCTACACAATTGAGAGCTGTTTTATGAGCATATTCAGTGGTTACATATAATGAGTCACAAACTTGTGAACATTTTCATATGAAATACTTAACTAAGCTCAAGAATTATTTCCTCTGAATTAAGTGACTCTGGTTTACTACTAAATCAGTTTACAAGGAAAGTACTGACTTTAGTGTAATACTTTAGAATTTTATTTGAATTCCCTGTTAAAGAAACTTGATTATGTGGGGGATAGTTAGAAAAGTAAGCAGATAGGAAAATATCTAGGGCAGGACTAATGGTTGTATGTTTACCACAAGCTAATCACACATATGTAGTTGACTAAGTCAGCTGTTCTCAAATTATTATACCTGCACACTTTGTGCCACTCAGTCCCCTGACCTGTCCTCAAGCCAGAAAGAAATGCCAAGACCCGTATAGGCTGATATTATACCAATCAGTGAAACAGTTATTTTTAGACACCAGTTTACCCCTATTAATATGGAATTAATATAATTCCAGGTCCCACCTTGGAAAATTGCATGAAATTCTCCCTGCCTCATAGCTGGTATACTTACTTGGTAGCTTTTCCTTACATTTGCATCCTTATAAATAAACTTTTGTCTGTCCTTACTTTCATTTTTGCCTTCCTGCTTCTGCATGGACTTGATTCCCTCTTTCTATTGGGAGATTCCTTGCCTATAGCCAGCCTCACATCATTTCCCGATTTTTTGCTGTGGTAGAGGTGAGGAACTCAGAGATATCTGGTCAGATTAGAGGGACAGAAGTTTATTGAAAACTTCTGGCTCTGATAGTACCAGCCTTATACCACAATTGAGGCTCATCTGGGATTAGATGAAATACCACTGAAGACACCTGGAAATGGTCAGTATACCCAACCTAAACTGATGTGACCATTCCATTCCCTTTTTTGCTCACTTAGTGGATAAAGCACCACTACCATGATCATGGTGGAATTGCATGGTTTGATAAGGATCCCTCGCACCTGGGACAATGAGTCCCAAAGATGACTGTAATGGAGGCCTGTGGACTTTCATGTCATTGTGCTAAGTGTTGGCATTCTCACTTAACCACTGAGACACCTATTCCCCAGAGGGCCTGCATTGTTTGTGAGTAAAGGTGAGACAATAATGTGGGCCCATGGGACACAAGAGGAATGAAAAGTCCTGGCATATTTTGAAACATTCTCTCTGCTTCTCACTAGCAAGTATGGCTATGATTTCCTCTTGGTTTAAATCTTACAAATGGGGAACTACAGATGGTTTTCAAATAGGCTGCCCACCAGAGAGATGTCACCTGTACCAGCATAGTAGAAATGATTATTGTATGGCAAGCTTTCTTTCAACCTGCTTCAAACTTCTTTCTGTCATAGGCAGGGACCAATCATTCTTAGGGCAGTTTCCCATGGCTAGTTGTTGCTTCTGACAGCCCACCACTAGGAAAACTTGTTTGTTTAGATTCTTTACATTCACTTAGACTAAACAAGAAAATTAGTTGTCTTTTATTGGATTTGTCATCTACTTACCATACATGGGCAATCCCAGATACTTTGCATAAGGATGTTAACACTGTTTGGGTTATAGAAAACACAATGTCAGAGAAACTCTTAATTTGCTTCATCTGTGAAAAGTTTTACAACTTGCCCCTCTTTAAATATCAGTAGACCCCAAATATCCAAGATTTTAATTCATGACCTGGTCACCTTACATTTCCCAAATCTCCCCTGCTATCATCTTTGACAGCTTCCATGATTTGGTCATGATCACTCTACTAGGATCAAAAAGAAGCTTATTTGCCTTTCTTTCTTTCTTTCTTTCTTTCTTTCTTTCTTTCTTTCTTTCTTTCTTTCACTTTTTATTCTTTCTTTTCTTCTCCATTTACTTCTTTTTTTCAATCTCAGTTTATTTTCTAAGTCTTTTTTTTTTAATTAGGCACATCTGTGAAGTGGAGGCATTAAGATATTTTAGGAAGGTGTGCAGAGACCTAGATCTTTCTAAGCTTAGCATCAAGGACATTGGGTCATAACTAATCTCTGCAGCAGGTAGAGTATGACAAATTGACAGCCATTGGGAGACACTCCTTTTGAGGATGCTTAACAGATATCTGTGTGTATGGCCAAATAGGAGGTAACAGGATAATGAACCACTAGTAAAGTCCCGGGTAACTGACTTCTTTTTGCACAAGCTTCTTTGTCTTGATGTTTTTTTTTTTTTTCCTGCTGATGGACTCTAAATCCTCTGTCATTTGACTAGCTCTCTTCAAAAAGGACTCTTCAATTATTAGAAAAAGTTAGATTCTCAGTTCATACATGAAAAATACCTATCATTTATGTTGATATTTAGATGCATTAGTCTTTAAATACCAAAGACAGTGGACCAGGGGGACTTTGTGAGCTACTATACTCTATCTCAATTATGTATCATTAGTAATTGAGATAGAATGTGATGAAACTCCACATGGGCAGCTTTTCTTTATTCTCTAGGACCCTCCTGCATGGGCTACTGCTGTTTATTAGACCTTGCTCTTACAGTGGATACACTCATTCCTGTTTGCTTCAAAAAAATGCAAGACCTCAGAGAAAAAGAATTGAGACTCATTGGCAACTTATTCAGAGATAAACTCTAAACTTATTCAGAGATAAACAAGCCCAGTGTATCCCTTGAAAAGCTGCTTCACTTATACAATCATGAAAAAAGAAAAAAAGCCATTGAAAATTTATTTATGCTGAGTTGGGAGAGATTAAAAAGAACCTAGGGAGTTTTCCAAATGACCTTGATCAATATATTTGGTCCCTTGATAGGCTCATACTTTTGTTTGATTTAGCCTGAGAAGATGTGATGCTTTCCTTTAATAAGACTCTCAGTAAATATAAACATATCTAAATAATTATAACAAGAGCTCTTCTGTAATAACTTACAAGAGTTTGCTGTTTAAAATTTTGTGTTGACTATTGCAATTGGGAATCATCTAAATATTGCTTAGGTCATTAAATGGAGACTCATTAGGTTTCAGCATGAGCATTGTACTAGACTCCTCTAGGTAGATAAAACAGTGCTGCCTAATTGTTTTATTTTATGTTTGTCCACTAAGAGACTCCCACTGTTATTGTGGTTCAAGCCTTGCAAGAGACTCACCCAAATAAACTTTGTTAAATACATTATTATGGTATATTGCATTGGAAAATTTAAGTTCTCTTTGAATAAAACAGTGAGATTTTCTTATTAAGAGATGCTCAGGCACTGTGTAGTCCACACAATGTCACTCTACAAATTAAAGGTTTGATGTCAATGACCTACGAGATACCTCTATATAAAGGTGTTTCATTCTTGAATGATGTCCTGTTAAAAGATGGAAAAACTAGGGAAAATTTCTGTCATTTAATATTCTGTACTTGGATAATGATAAATATGACTTACTGAAATGTTGTTCTATGCTAAGTTAAGTATTTAAACATATTTCTTACATGACAATGTGATTGTAATTGTTGTGGCAAAATACATGCTGCATTAGATCTCAAGTTCTGTTGGTGAAACTTTATAAATGTCATCTGTTGACATTCTGCAGAGTTTTGTTTTCTGAGACATCCATAATTGGTAATAAATAGCAGTTCTAAGTCATTCTATCTATTCTAAAATGTTGATTTCTTGGTTGAACATAAAATTAAATGTACTATTTCCATTAGATTGCTGATGCAAGTGACTTTTCTGGGTGTTACAAAACAGAACAAAAGTTCCTAGGCTAAGAGGACTGACAATATTTTGATCCTAGTCTTCCAAACTCAACAGACTTTCAAGATAAGATGAGCCCTTTCACACCAGAGCCTATAACTTTGGTAAGGCACCCTACACACTGAGCAAGTAAAACTCAAAAACAGAAATCAAGCCCTGTGCAATGTGCTAGGAAGGAGGTTCATCAGAGAGGCAAAAACTCTTCTCAGATGCTATCAAAACCACATGGTCAGCCAAAGCCATGGCCCATCCTGGCAAGACAGTGACAGAGGGGCTAAGAGGCTCTGCACATAGTCCCACAAGGCATGTCTAGAGAGCCTCAACTGACTTTTGGCAAAAGCTTAGTTTTAATTAGTCCAAGTCTTGCTTCATCTTGGTCTTAAATATCAGGAATAAAAATCTAACCCAAAATATAAGTAATGGTGGTATAAGCTAAACATAAGAAAGAAGGCTCTACTCCCTCACCCCTGCTGGCACTTTCCAGTCACACTTATAGACACATCTGAGAACCAGCTGGTTACAGTTGCCCTCTCTGTTTGGGTGCTCATGCTTTGGTCATATGTACTCTAATCTCTCCATAGAGTGTGTTTTCACCTAGAGGCTACCAACTCCAAGTGATCACATGCATGGCCTCTGCATCTCAGCTTTACAAACACATCAATGCTATCAAAAGGCACAGGATCCTATGGATAAGGCCTTTCATAAAGCTACCAGCCTCCTTCCACCATAGCCACCCAGCCTGCCCCTCCCAAGTAACATCATCTACTTAAAAGTCCCACATCACTCCTGACCACTAGAAAGCAATGAGAGCAATTAGCTCCCTATTGCCCATCCTACAAACAGTGGGATGATTGAGTCAGAGGAAGGGGTGTAGGCACAGTTAAAGAGAAAGGATGTAGAGAAGGTACAGGACATGATCTGGGTTTCTGGGGATTTTGTATTTACCATAATCTTGTCACACATTCTACAGTGAGTAAGCTGTTTAGGAATTATTACATACAACTATTACTCATTGCTTGCTCCTCATTTCCCTGACCTTTCACCAATCTGGAAGCTAAGGCAAAGTACCTGAATGGCTTAGATTACACCAATCAATGAAACAGTTCTTTTTAGAAGACAGTTTAACCCTATAAGTAGGAGCAGATTCAAGGTCCCATCTTGGGAAATTCAGTGGATTTTCCCTGCCCTGTAGCATGTGTTGTTGCAACACATGGCAGCTGTTCCCTGCATTTGTAATCTTACAAATCAACTTTTACCTCACATTACTTTCACTTCTGCCTTCTGCTTTCTGTACAGACCTTGATTCCCTTATTGTCTGTTGGGGGACTTGCGTTCTGAGACAGCATCACCTCATTTGCCCTTTCTTCACTGCAGTGGAGTTGAGGAACCCCGTGACACCCAACAGGGTCCTAGGACAGGAGGTTCTTGAAGACATGTGGCTTCTCAAAGACAACCTGCTTGGTGCAACAACCGTGTGTCAGGATGAAATAGTGTTATTTTTCTTTTACAAGCATTAAAAAGCATTTCAAATATAATTTAATAACATCCATATTTGGGCATTTCTAAAGTTTTGAATTACTTAATATTTTGTGATGGTCATCTGTGAACTATCTTCTTCAAAGAGTTTAACTTTATTCCCACAAAATAGGTATTGATTTTTTTTTTATATTCAGACTTCTTGTACCATTGTTATTTTTATAGTTTCTACTTAACAGTGTCAGCTGTTAGTCGAGTGCTTTACCTGTTACAAAATCTCATATCAGAGCACAAGGGAAGTTAGGCTGCAATGATATTAAAGATAAACGATGCAATGTGATGACAATAAACATTTCTCTGTTTCCTAAAAGCAATGTAAGAATACATCCTGCCAGAATTTTGTAAGTAGAAAGACTATTTTTGTCCATTTTTATTTTCTTCATTTTCATTATAAAAATACTGTCTCTGCTCTTACTAAAAATGGATATACCATTTCTTCTGGGAAAATTTAGAACAAAGTATTTTCAACTTCTCTGACCTCTGTATGTAGATTTTATATTCCTGCACAACACACTGATTATTTAGTCATTATTTATTGGCAGTAGGTTCATGAGAAGCAGGCTTCTTTGCAATAAATTAAAGTGCTATGTGGATGCATGAACATAAATACTAATTCAAAGAGAAAAACAGCTTTTATTTCATTCTAGCTGGAGTAGAAGAAACTTCTGAGACACACCTGTTTATATTTGTGAGGAGCACCAATCTGTTTTACCACAAACTGCCACTGGGATTCCAGTTTGTGTACCATAGAATAGCAATGACTTTCTCTTCATATTTCTGATAATGCCTTTAAACATCTCAATACTGTAAATACTCATGAAGTATCGACCTCTTCCTATAGAGTACTTGTTAAAGTCTTTAGAATTTAGAGAATCAAATTCTCTAAATTTGGGTGGAATAGCTGGTGTTAATGTACTCTAATAGTCCTGAAATTTTCCTCATCCTTTTCCTGGGAGTGGTGCATTTCACAGTTGCTATGTACTAAGAACTGATCATCTAGTTGTCAATGACATTGTCTTTACTCTAAGACTCAACTGTTTCTGCCTTGTGCCTATCTTACTTTTCCAATTTGTCAGATTGGAATCTTTTGTCCAAAATATGCACATATCTACCTGCCTCCATTATGTATGCTTAATCTCACTCCCTGGCCAGTTTTACTTTGACTTTCTTTTATTAATATGAATAATGTGGAAGACAGTCATGAAAAGTTTTTTGTTGTTGTTGGGTTCAGTAATAAAAAACAGTTGTGTGACCTATTATGTATTTAAAGTTGCTGCTGTGTACTGGACCTAAATCATTTCTTCCTGAGCATTATGCAGAGTAAGCTCATGTGACAGCTGAGGAAGGAGAGGTGTCCTCATTGTCTCACTGAAGGTTCACCCACAAGGCCAGAAGCCTGAATATTTGCACAGAAGTTGTAAAAGACTCATTGTCTTCCATAGAACTCAGATCTTTGTTATCGTTGGCTCAAGCACATGAATCAGAATTTTCTTCCTAATTGTTACTCATTTCTTGATGACTATCACAAGATGATACATGGTCTTAAAAATTGCAAAATTGACCACTTATTTCAGTGAATTATCCCTAAACCATGTATTAGTGAGAAATATACTGTTTTACATTTCTATGAGTATCAGGACAGCTTCACTATAAGATATGAGAGCTCTTGAAGAGGCCTGTTAAAAAAGAATGCATGTTTCCTGTAATATTTTTTTCCTTCCTGTGTGTTTAGTTTGTACCCATACTGTTCAAGTGACTTTTGCTACCTTATTTACAATGTGGTCTTCTGAATGAGAACTCCTTCAGGCCTTTATTAGGTATTACTTTCCTCATGAATTATTCATGTGCTTTTTAAAACCTCCAGTCTCTCTGGAGACAGCTTGTCTCTCTGGTGTGTTAAATGAGACTTGTGAGTTTGCTGGGTTAGGCCTCCTAAGTACTGTAACAACATCATCAGCCCTAAGATCTGCATTACTAGCAGTCTCCTAATCATTCTACTGAGAGAGACTCTTCCTTTTTCGTCTCATGAGGTCCTCACCTGTCTGGTAATATGCATATGTGAGCTGGATGAAGCAAGAGTGGGAGAATTGGATTACTTTCATTTTGTACTCATGAGGTATTAATATTCTGCAGTATATATTTCCTTATAAAATAAAATCTTACTACAGAAGTAGCTATACACCTTTAGTTACATCACATATTGATACACCACAAATATTCTTGGAATGTATTTTGTACTAATGCAGATTTGTGAGATCTGTATAATTTGGAGACAGATGATTGATCATATATTTTATCCTTTCTTGGAGTGTGTCATAGGAGTCAATATCACTGATCATGGCTACCTCATATTCTGTCACTTTTCTAGATTAATAATCTTGGAGAAAGAGAACAATTTTTAATGTTATTTAAGCTTATAATATATATATTTATACACTGTTGTATATATGTATATACAACATATTCAGTTGTGCTGTCTTCATATTTTTCTTTCTTGAAGCAACTACCTAAAAAACACTGAAAATTGTGTTTCTATCCTCTTATTTGTTAGAAGATTTTCATGTTGTTCTTGAGCATTTCTTTTTTTTTTTTTTGGTACTGGGGATTGAACTCATGACCTCACATTTGCCAGGCAGGCACTTAAGCCACTGAGCCAAATCCCCAGCCCCTTGAGCATTTTTAATGAGTTATATTTTGGTTAAAAATAAATTATTTGAAAAATTCTTAAACTATAGCTTAATTTCAGAGACATCACCTTAAATATCAAATATGTAATTGACCTTTTGACTTATTTCATCTCATTCTTTTTAATGTAATCACTTATATAACAATCATTTCTTCAACCAATTATTATATCATATAATTTATAGCAAGTAGATATTTATTTAATAGTCATGCCACTTATTTACAAAAAATAGAAGATGATGTAAGAGTTTGCATTTTGTGACACCATGTTATTTATAAACAGAAGAGATAGCTCGCTAGTTGGATTAAAATAATATTTTCTTTCTGGATACATTATGTGAGGAATACTTAACATATTGAATAAGTCACTCCAAAGCCAAATCTAACAGTTGACTTTGAAAATTAAGAGTATGACCAAATCATGAAAACACTTTCTATCATATAAAAATTGTGTTACAAAGATAGGAGGCCAAGGAGGCCATGATCAAGTCATGATCAGAAAGTGGTGACACAGAGAGAGAACCTGGAAGCATTCTGGAGGATTTGCATTGGTCCTGAATACATGTGTGTAAAAGTGACACTTTGGAGAGAATCTGTACATTTTGGTGAAGGTAAACTGTGGGTTGTGATTGATGAAAAAAGAGGTAATATTTAGTGTTAGAAATTGTCTACCTTTGCTCCTCAGATATATTCTGTACACTTTTTCTCCTATGAAGATGAATATAAACAGCACATTTTCTAGTGTCATTGGCATCCAACACTTGGGGTTTTTTTTGAAATCAGCATTGGGATCACTGCCAATGTGTTCCTGCTTCTCTTTTGTGTCCTCACATTCCTTTTGGAGCACAGATCTAAACCTATAGATCTGACTATTGGTCACTTGGCTCTTAGTCATATAGTGATGCTGCTAACTGTGAGTTTCATAGCTACAGACACTTTCAGATATTGGAATTTCAAGGATGTCATCACATGTACATCTGTTATCTATTTGAATAATTGAATGTGGGACCTCTCCATCTGTAGCGCCTGCCTGCTGAGTGTCCTCCAGGCCATCACCCTCAGCCCCAGAAGCTCCTTTTGGCAAAGTACAAACAGAAATCTCTGCATCACCTGTTTTGCTTTCTCTTTTCATGGGCCCTCAATATGTTCAACAGTGATCGAGTCTTAATTTCCAGTGTTTCCACTCCCACTGTGACCTCACATGGTCTTACATTTTTACAAAATCCTGCTCCCTTTTGCCCATTAGTTCTTTCCTCAGGTATATATTTTTTTCTCCCTATTGATTTTCAACTATGTGTGCAGTATAGGTCTCATGATTCTCTCAAGTGGGTACATGGTGAATCTCCTGTGCAAACATAAAAAACAATCCCAGTACCTACATAACACCATACTGTCTCCAAAAGCATCCCCAGAGCAAAGGGCTACCCGGACTGTTTTCTTGCTCATGAGGTTTTTTTATTGTTTCCTACTGTTTGGACTGCATTTTCCATTCCATGTATTCAATCATGGGAAGCCAAGGCTCATTTCATCACTGTGTCCTGATGCTGGTTGGCAATGGCTGTGCCACAGTCTGTCTTTTGGTGCTCATCAGTAGTGAAAGACAGATCATCAAGTGCATCATGTTCATGTTCAGAAGAGACAATGAATGATTTTTTATTTAGCAATGGATAAGTTTTCCAGGTTTGAGGTCAGCCTGGACTACCAAGGTAGTACATGGTCAGGTTGAACAGTATAGTGAGACCCTGTCTCAAGCACATACCACACAGAACACACACACACACACACACACACACACACACACAGGCCCAAATCCCTTACATTTAAGAACTAGAACTCTCATCTCGTTTCAAACTTTTCATACTTCAAACTATATATATTAATTATTTTTGAGAACAAACCAAATCAAAGAAAAACTTTATTCTTTGTGTCACATGTGGTCTTTATTGTGATATTTATTGCTTTGTACAACTATCATACATATTTAATTTCAGTTACACCTTCAGAACTTTATTGTAAAACAGTTTAAATACAACAATAAACCTGGATGAACAATTTGATGATTTCAAAACTTTATTAAACAGTACATGTGTATCTTAGAGACTTGATCATATAAGTAACTTTGTGTGGTATAACTGCAACGATTGTTTTGTAAGGTGATGGAAAAACTATAAATTTCATAAAGATAAGTTATTCTCTTGAAGTAATTTATTAATATCAGTACATAACCAAATAAGAATAAGAAGCTTTATTCAGATCTATTGTTAAAGTTACATACTTTAAAAAAAGCAGGTTATAAACACAAAATGAAGTTAGATAGTGATAGGCAGAATACAAATTTAAGTTTTTGCTGTATATTTTTGTGTGTAAGCTAGATTAATCAATATCCTTTTAGCATTTAAATAGTATCATAATTTAAACATAAAATTTTAATATTTCATTTGCATATGTAAAATCAAAATATTATTTTTCTTTTCTTAGCAGAATGTTATAAGCAACAGAGATCATATACAAGCCAAATTCAGAATTTCTCATAGTCATTTTTTTTTCCTCAGCAAGTAATGTGTGTTTTATGCATCGGGAATCATTTTATTAAAAGTAAATCATGTAAATTGTATTACTGTAGATGGTGTTAGAAGCTAGTCAGTGGAGAATCCTCTTGCTCTAAATTCTGCATAAAGAAAAACAAATATTGATTGAAATCTCTGTGAGTGTTTACAACACTAAAAAAAATTCAAGCATTCTAAATCCAGGCTATAAAACAAATCAAATGCTGCATTGCCAATGTAGCAGTCAGAGATCATCCAGGTAATTTATTTATGTGCTTTTTCAGGACTGGGTACAGAATTTCCAACATCTCATTAGATCAACAGGATCTGTATGGCAGAATTGGGGGTCCAAAATAAGTATAACTTCACCGAAAGGAATGTTTCATGACAAGTGACAAAAGACATAAGAAATGGACTTCTCCAACTTTCCTATTGTAGTAATACAAATTTCCCTTAAGCCAAATTTTATTTCAAATTTCACAAAATCATATATCTGATTTAAGTTCCTAGAGCAGGTAAGAGGAAAATTGAAAATCCAGTTCAATATATTTTGGATTTTTATCTAGAATATATCAGTGAGTATTTTTAAGAAATATAACATAGTGGTAATAAAAGTTCTTGAAAAAAATTAGATCTCTAATCCCATAAATATCAGTATAATCACATATGTTATATGAACATGAGGAGTATTAACGAAATAAAAAGGATACACAAAATTGGAAATTGAAATGCATATTTTAAAACATGTCCTTTAAAAAATACTCATTGTATGCCAGTTCTACCCTATACACCACTTCTCTTGTTACTTTCAGCACAGATGTTCCTAAGAACCTCCCTGAGGAGGCTAAAAATCAAGAAAGGTGGTTTGATCTTCACAAAAGACACAATGTGGTGATGTACCCTACGTGGGTGTCAACTGCCAGAGCAGTTTTTCTCTTATTCCCCACCCCACAATGGAAGGATGATTGAGTCAAAAAGGAGGAGTGTTAACAGTTAAAATAGCAGATAGAGAGGGAAAAAGACATGACCTTTGTGGCTGATGGTTATGTATTTACTATAAGCTCATCATAAACTCTGTAGTTGAGTAAGTCAGCTCTTCTTAAATTATTTCACGTACTCTCTGTGTGCTTCTCAGACTCGTGACATTTCTTCAACCCAGAAGCGAAGGTTAAGGTCATGACTAGCTTAGATTTCAGCAATCAGTGAAATGGTTCTTTTTAGAAACCCATTAACCCTCTAAATATGAGGAGATTAGAAGTCTCCCTTTGGAAAATTGTTCACATTCCCCTGCCTTTATGCACTTTCTGTTTCTTAACAGTTGTTCCCGGCATTTGTAAACTTACAAACAAACTTTTGTCCCATAGGCATTTGTTACAGTGTTTCGAATTTAGAAAAATGATAGATAATTTATTGGTTTGGAGGGTAAGACAGCAGGTGTTTGTGTACTGAAATGGTCTTGAAATTTTCTTCTTTTCCTGGAAGTTCTACATTTCACAAACATGTACTAAACTGTTTACAAAGGACTGATAACATAGTTCCCGATGGCATTGCCTTTGCTGTAATTGTCAGCTGTTTCTCTCTTACTCCTTTCTTATTTTTCCAATTTCAGTTATGTCAGATCTTGGAGTTTTTAGGCCAGTGTACTCCTATTCCTGGCTAATGCCCATATCCAAACTCAGTCTCACTTTCTGGTCATTTTTATTTTGACTTTCATTTATTAATAAGAAAAACATGAAAGACTGTCATGAGAAGTTGACTTCTTATGTTAAGTAATAATAACTTCTTGGGAAACCTTTTATATATCCAAGGTACTTGGTTTTGTACTGGACAGCAATCATTTCATCCCTATGTCACATGCACATTATGCTCATTGACAGCTGAGGAAGGAGAAGTGCCTCATGGCCTCATTGTGGATTCACTCACAAGGTCAAAAGCCTGCAGATTAGCCCAGGGTTTACAGAAGTCCACCATGTCCATTGGCTCTGGCTCTCAGATGCCACTGGATCCATTAAATGGACTTGAGCTTTCTTTCTGATTGTTGCCCATTTCATGACAATATCTACCACAAGATGGTCCACAGTCTTAGAAATTGCAGAATTAACATGGAATTTGTTCTGGATTGTGGTATTAATGAGAATATACAATGTTCTACATTTCTGTTGGTTTAAGGTGGGCTTTACTTAAGTTATGAGAGCTCCTAAGGAGGACCGGTTAAAAGAAAGCACAGGTTTTCTTTCAGTATTTCCTCCCCTCCTGTGTATTTAGTTTATTATCCCCATACTGTCCAATTGACTTTCCCTACCTCATTTCCAGTGTGGCCTTCTGCATGAGAATTCCATCGGGCCTTTCTTAGGTGTTACTTTCCTCATGAATTGTTTACCATTTACCACCAATCTCTCTGAGGACAGCTTGTCTCCTCTTGTTAAATGAGATTTTTGTGCTTGCCATGTTAGGCCTCCTAAGTACTAAGATCTGAATTACGTGCTGTCTCCTAAATCATTCTTCTGAGGGAGAGACTTCCTGTTGTGTCTCATGAGGTCCTCAATTGTCTGATGAGCTGGATGAAACAGGAGTGTTATGGTAGGATTGCTTTTATTTTGTTTTCATAAAGTATTAACATTGACCAGTGTGTATTTTCTTAAAAAGTAAGATCTTACTACAGAAGTAGCTATGTACCTTTATTTATATCATATACATATACAGTACAAATATTTCTGGAATATATGGGTCACTAATATATGTTTGTGAGATCTATATAATTTGGAGACAGAAGATTGATCATAATTTTTGCTGTCTTTTGGAGTGCTTTGTGGGAGCTAATACAATTGAGCATATACTACTGCCTCCAGTTCTTTCACTTTTCTAGATTAATGATCTGGGAAAAGGAAAACAACTTTTAGTGTTATCTAAGCCTACAAAATCTCCACATCACTGTCATGCATTAGTAAGTTTTTTTTGCAGAAGCATTCCCTTAAGTAATGCTGAAAATAGTACAGATCTATTCTCTGATTTGTTAGAGGTATTTACAGTTAATCCTTGAGCATGTTTAAAAAGTTTTATATTGGTTAAAAATAATCTGTTTGAAATACAATTAAATTGTAGATTGGTTTTAGATAAATCACCTGAAAAATTGAATTTATATTTCAACATTTGATTTATTTCATCTCATTCTTTTAACAGATTATTCTACAAAGCTTTATATATGTATTCACATTATTACTTTAAATAGTATTAGGATATGTCTTGTAATTTACAGCAAATAGATTTTTATTAAATAATTGTATGTCACTTATGTTCATGAAATATAAGACAATTTCAGCTTCTGTATTTCATGACAGTGTGTGATCCATAAGTAACTGAGATAGCTAGATACTTAGATTAAAATATTCTTATTCTTTCTGTGTACATCATGTGATGAGACCTTAACTTCCTGATTAAGTGAATGCAGAGAAAAGGGCAAGTAAAGCATTGCAGTTTGAAAATTAAAAGTGAAACAAAAATATTACATCACTTTACATAACATGAGTGTTGTATTGCAGAGGTATTTGGGAGACCCAGAATGAAGCCATAATTGGGAAGTGGTAGGAGAGAAACAACCCATAAATATCCTGGAGGATGTGAGATGCCCTTGAGTATGTGAGTAGGAAAATGACGCACTGGGGTGAATCTGTATATTTTGATAAAGGTATGGTTCTGGTTGAAATTGATAAAGAAATGTAATTTTTATGATCAGGATTTTCTGCCTTTGTCTCCTCAAACATATTCTCTATGATTTGTATCCTATGAAGATAAATGAAAACAGATTTCCCACTCTCATTGGCATAACACACATGGCTTTCTTTAAAATCTGCATTGGAATCATTGCCCACACAGTCCTGCTTCTGTTTCATGGCCACTCATTCCTTCTGGAGCACAGGCCTAAGCTCTACTGATCTGACTATGGGGCATTCTCTTAAGTGTCAGTTTCATAGTTATAGACACTCTCAGAGATGTTATCACATATACATCTGTTATCTATTTGTTTAGGTTAGTGTGGGGCCTCTCCATCTGTACCACTTATCTGCTGAGTGCCCTCCAGGCCATCACCCTCCCCAGAAGCTCCTGACAGTGGTCCAATCTTAATTTCCTCTGTTTCCACTCCCACTGTGACTTTGTTTCCTACTAAATCCTGCTCTCTCTTTGACCATTAGTTCTTTCCTTAAGTATATATTTCTGTTACCAGTGGCTTTCAAGTACTTGTCCTATATAGGGCTAATGGTGCTCTCAAGTTGGTACACTGTGCTTCTCTTGTGCATAGAAGGCATTCTCAACAGGTTCACAGCACCAGCACCAGCACCAGCACCAGCCACTATCCAAATCATCCCTAAAGCAAAGGAACACCAAGACTATTTTGTTGCCCTTGAGTTTCTTTATTGCTTTGTACAGTTTGGTGTGTGTTATCTGGCCCACAGCCTCAACTGTGTGAAACACTGGTCCACTTCAATATTGGGTCCTGATGCTGGTTGACAATGGCTATGCTGCAGGCAGTGGTTTGGTTCTCATCAGTAGTGAAAGATGAATGATCAAGTGCTTCATATTTGTATTGAGGAGAAACAGTAAATGATCCTTTCCTTAATAATAGATAATTTCTCTGGCAATGAGCAAGTGCTTCAAAATGCTGCTGAATATTGAAATACATAACTATGCTTTTTCTGTTAAAATATTTTCTTGATACATGTTCTTGGTAAGAATATGCTAGGTGATTTATCAGTATATCCATCTCCCTAAGGAAGTAAGGTTTTTAATTTTAATGTTTCTTTTAAGAACTAGAAATATTATGTGGTTTCAAATTCTAAAGAACATTATGGAATCACTGGTTTTTGAGAACAGACCAAATAGAAGAAGGAAGCATTACAAATGTTTGGAAGAAACTGTCATGTTCTTGCATGAATAGTTTCACTTGTGTTACTTATGATGATATTTATTAGATTGTATGTTGCAGATATACATTTAATTTCAGCTACACCTCAAAAATTTTATTTTTTAAAATAAATTTAAAAAGAACAGAAATTAGACATAAACAATTCAATGACTTTTCAAACTTATTAAATTACACATGATGTAATTTCGTGTCTTGGGCATATAAGTAATGCTGTGTGATATAATTGTAAGCTTTTCTTTGTATGGGGATAAAGAAAAACCAAAAAATCCATAAAGCAATATTATTATGGTGTTCACTTGCTAGACATAATTTAACAATAATTACATGTAAAAAAGAAGAGTAACAAGTTTTGTTTCTGTTCCCTCATAAGCTTATATAGTTTTTAAAATAGGTAGGTTTTAGCCTGCCTCCCTGGTAAGCAGCCATTTCTTGGGCAAGTGGCGCCTGCTCCAGGGGAAGAACCACCCAGCATCTCCTGAGGTCCACGCCATGTTGTAACTTAGGGCACTGTGAAACCAAGCAGCCAGCCTGCTTCCCTAGTAAGAAGCCATTGCTTGTGCAAGTGGCACCTGCTCCAGGGGGAGAACCAACCAATATCTCCTGAGATCTGAGCCATGTTGGAACTTAGGGAGCCGTGAAACCAAGCAACCAGCCCACCTCCCTGATAAGCAGCCATGAGCCTACCAGTGTGGGAGCTAAGAATCAAACATCCTATCCCATCCCCTCCTCCCACTGTTAACAAATAGTAGCCAGAGGTCTCAACATCTCTTGGGAGGTTGATCATATGCAATACAGCAAATAGGGAGTAGTTCATTCTACCATCTCTTTGAAACATTGTTATCACTGTTTTGCTTTGTTCTGATTAATTGTATTACTCTATTCAATATTCTGTTTTGATAAATTCTATAATATTCTGTATTTAGTTTGATTTTGCTATACCTGATTGAAAGAAAAACTATTTTGAAGATAACGAGATATACTATGGCACCTATTACTGTTATCCTGGTAACCTGTTGTGACATTCTATACTAATTTCACTGTACTGTCTCAATTGGCTATGTTCTGTCTTGTTCTGTTGTATTTCACTACCTTCAAAATAAAAAATAATAAAATAAAATGGTAGGTTTTGTAGAGATTCAAAACAGAGGTAGATAGTGATAGACAAAATATAACAAAAGTTGACATTTGTTTTTGTTTTAGAAACCAAGTAACCAATACCCACAGTCATTTGTGTATCATTTTACTAGTATTATATTTTAAATATCAAATTTTAATGTTATTTTCTGTTTGAAAATAAAATCAATACTACTATTTTTCTAGCTTAACAGAATATTAATTCTGAAGTAATCAAAATTAGAAATTCTACAAGACTCAATTCTTCTCCTTCTAGAATTACAGTGCCTGTATAAGCAAGAACATATACATGATGAATTCAAAATTTCTCACAAAACATTTTTTTCTGCAATGCACAATTTGTGTGTTGTGGATCCAAGAATCTTTTCTTTAAACATATATTATGTGGGTAGTCACCACAGATGGTGTTATGAGGTAATACAATGTATTACAAACAAACTTCATGTACTGGAAACACAGCAATAAAAAACAATGATGTGTGTATTATACTCATAAATAATTTTTAAAATTTAAAGATTCAACATATATTTTTATATACTTCATCAAAAGAAAAACCAGACTCTTTCAATTTTGCTAATATCCCTTGATTGGCATCTATTGACTCTGTATTTAGAAATAATTCCATTTTCCTCATTCTCTCTACACTGATTTATTTTGAATCAGAGGTGGTATCCTTTTATTGTACTGTGTTGTTAGTTCTGTTTCTAAATTTTAGAAGAAACTCTATATTACTAGTTGTAGATTTTTTTCAACCTTGTATTTATGTTTGTTCAAGCTCAGCTTGTTTAGATCTGGCTCATAAACATCTCAGTTAATGACACCTGAGTTGAGATTATACATACACAGCCTTGGAGAAGTCTTCTTTGTCTGTCTGCTTTTTGGATTCTTTTATAGACATGTAAGTGCTCAAAGGCTCCTTATGTTCTTTCCTCTGCTCAGAAGGACATGGTTTGGATTATGTATGTCAGGGAAGTTCATGAGAGAAAAAGGAATCTGTGAGAGGAAACAAATGGAAAAGACACAGCTGTGTAGGACCCATCTGCATGGGTTCAGATTTGGTCTATATTCTACTCTTTGTTTTTCAGGGTCCTCAAGTAGGTTATTGTCAAATAATTATTAAAACATTTTGCTGAAATTAACATGGGTTATAGGTTTCATCACAGTAAAACTAGAACTCATGCACTGGATTTTTGAAGTCTGTGATTCCAAATTTATATTTCCATTTTATGATTTTCATGAATTTTTTTCACTAGTTGATAAATTACATATTGTCCTTTTAGAAACAGTTGTTCAAGATACAAAATTAAAGAATATGAAGTGGACATTCAAACAGTGAGACTGCAAACCGATCTGTTCAACAATCCAACAAGAACTTAGAAATATGCTTATCAATCCTACATACTTAAATATACGTACAGTTGTATCTTTTATAGCACTTCCTATTTCTTCTCTTTTTTAAAATAGCAATTACACATTTTTTAAAATTTTATTTAAAGAGAGAAAAAAGTAAAGCAGAGAAAAGGGTAGCAACAATATAGAATTCTAAAAAAAAAAAAGAAAAAAGGAGAAAAAACATTAAGAAATCACTAGTAGATAAATTACAAATTGTCATCTTGGATATAGTTGCTCAAGTTATGAAATTAAAGGATACATAGCAGGCATTCAAACAGTGAGACTGCAAACAGTTCTGCTCAAGGATCCAACAAAAATTCAGCAATATGGTCATCTATTTTTCACACTCAAACATACATGCAGTTATATCCCTTAGAGCCCTTTCTTTACTTCTCTTTTTTACAATAACAATTACATATTTTGGGTTTTATTACTCTTATAGTTCTTATTACTTTTTACAGTAGAGACACAATATAATATTTATAAATATGATTCTTATTTCTCTAATGAGGATAGTCTCAAGTTGTCTCCATTTACCTATGAAGGTCTCAAGATCATCCTTTTTTATATCTGAGTAATATTCTATTGTATAAAAATACCACATCTTTTTCATCCACTCTGCAGTTGATGGGCATCTTGCTTGTTTCCAAGATTTAGCTATTACAAATTGTGCTTCTATGAACATGGGTGCACATATATCATTGTGATATGAACTTTTCAGTTCTTCTGGGAAAATACCCAGAAGGGGAATAGCTAGATTGAATGGAGCTTCCAATCCCAGTCTTCCGAGAATTCTCCATATGGATTTCCATAGTAGTTGCACCAGTCTACATTCCCACCAACAACAGAGCAGTGTTCCTTTTTCCCCACAGCCTTGCCAACATTTGTTATCAGTTGATTTCTTGATGGCAGCTATTCTTTCCATCGTGAGATGAAATCTCAATGTTGTTTTAATTTGCATTTCTTGAATGATCAGTGATGGTGAACATTTCTTCATGTATTTATTTGCCATTTTTATAACTGCCTTTGAGGAGATGCCTCCTGCCTTACCTTTGTTGCCTATAATTTCCTTTGCTATTCTAGGTTTCTTCTGTTTCCAAATGAATTTTAGGAGGGTTTTCTCTAGATCTGTGAGGTATGTTAATGGTATTTTGATTGGGATTGCATTAAATCTGTATAACAATTTTGGGAGTATGGCTATTTTCACAATGTTAGTTCTTCCTAGCCAAGAGCATGGAATATCCTTCCATTTTCTAATAAGTACTTCAATCTCCTTTTTCAGCATAGTATAATTCTCAGTATATAGGTCTTTTACATTTTTAGATGTGAATATTTTGGCTGTGAATATTTTGGCTATGTCATTTGCATTGGCCCCTGCCACTTCACTGATGCCTATTAATCTTATATTTTTTTCTCTTGGCAACATCTTGAAGCTATTGGAATATCACTTCATGCTGCTTTGTTATTTTTAAAAGTTCTATCCCTTCATGATCACTAATTGCGATCCTGTCTTCAAGGTCTGACAGGATTCAGCTTCATTTAAATGGCTTTGCATGCTTTGAATAGAATTTTTTGTTTCTTGGATGTCTCTGAGTTTCTGCTTGTTTGCTACATTGTTCATTCAATGTTTCAAAGCATTTCCCATGTTTCTGTACTTTTTTCTCTATTTCTTCTTTAGCTGCATTCAACAACTACTTTACTAAGGTTGTTATTTCTATCTTTACATGGTAGAGTACTTCTAGTTTTATTTCCTCTATAGCCTCATGGAGTTGTTTTTTTACTTCACTCACTATCTTTTCAGAGATTTCTGGTGTGTGTGTTACTTTTGGGGTCCTCTATTTCAGTGTCTCCTGTACTTGCTCCTGGTAGACTAGATGTTTGAGACTGCATTTTGCCTTTTCATTTTGCCATTTTCACTCTGCCTGATGTTTTCTGTGTGTATGAGGGGGTCACCCACACTCTTCAGACTCACCAAGGTCTTACAGTTAGTTGGAGGGGGCTTTACTACTGGCCCTATCTACCCACTGTACATCTCTTTTTTAGGGGCATACTCACCACACTGACAAGTTAATCCACTGTAGTCCAAGGTTCGCTGCCTGGGAGTGAAGTTCCAAGTTTTTTCTGTGTGCTAGGATTCCACCAGAGCACCCAGTCAGAGCCTGAGGCCTGATTCCAGGTCCTGCTTGCTGCTTAGCATTTGCTGGGTGTGGCTCGGTTAAGTCCCTGTCCCTGTGTGCACTTTGGTGTGGTCTCTGATGCAGGGCATTGTCTTACTGACTGGGAACAAACTCAAAGTCCCTTTCCATGTGCTGGGATTCTGCCAGAGGAAGCAATCAGGGTCTGAGGCTGGAATCTGGGTCCTGCTTGCTGCTTGGTATTCACTGAATGTGGCCCAATTAGGCCTCCATCCCTGTGTGCACCTTGGGGTGGTCTCCAATACATGGCATGGTCTTGCTGCCTAGGAGCAAGCTCAAAGTCCCTTTCCCTGTGCTGGTATTCCACCGGAGTGCACGGTCAGGGCCCGAGGCTGGAATTTGGGTCCTGAGCATTGATTTTCATGAATTCTTGATATTTCTTTAGTATTTGTTGTATTCTACTGCACTGTGGTTATTCAAATATCTGAAGTGTTGGAGATCTGTTTTCACTGTCTTTTACTAACAGTAGTGAAATGTTGAATGATTTAAAAATAGTCACTCATACATATGTAATTGAAATCTAAAGTATTATTGAGGTGGATTTTCTGTTGCTTCTCTCCTGCCATTATGAACTAAGATCACATATTTGAATCACACAACTGTTAAATTTGAAATCAAATAAGACTTGAGGATAAAGTTGCATTATAACTACGTGCAAGTTAGAGACTGCCTTTACCATGCCCTTTGTCGCTTGTGCTGTCACTCATTTCCCTCCTTTAAGACCTTCTTAGAAGGGACACTGTGTGGCAAGCCTATAATACTTGCATGTAAGAGGCTGAGGCAAGAGGACTGTTGTGAGTTTGAAGACAGCCTGGGCTACAGAGGGAGCTAAGGTCCTTGAACTGCATAGCAAGACCCTGTCTCACAAAAAGAAAAACAACAACAACAAATTTCAAAAAACAGATTTCATTATTAAACTCACCAGTTGCACCATCAAACAAATGCTGAACTACTCAGAAATGAAAAATTCTGTATTCTCTTCTGTCAGATCACTTAAATAAACTGTGTGTGTTATCTTTGACAGCCTCATAAGCACAGAGAATTTGATTTGCTGAGTAACCCCTTTTAGATCATTCTTCATATTTAGAGATGCAAATTATAATTGTTTCAATAAACACTCCTGAGTATTTAAATGAATGTTTATCTCAATTTATCTTGACCTTAAAGCAAGAGGTTTTAAGACTGACTTGTGGCAGGGCTGGGGATTTAGCTCAGTGCCACAAGCGCCTGCCTGGCAAGCACACAGTCATGAGTTTGATCCCCAGTACTGAAAAAAAAAAAAAAAAAAAAAAAACTGACTTGTGGGACCATCTACATCAACACTACACACATGACATATGTTTAAGAGCAAGACCTTTAGACTTACATCACACAGATACTACATCACACAAAGAATGTATTTTGTGGCAAGTTCTGATTTTAGCATGTATGCATTCTCTGTTGCTTCTAACATTCAGTGATCACAAAAAGAATAACTGTAACGATATTAGTTTTGTTTTTTGAAATGGAAATATCACCAAAGCTTGACGTTGAAGGCATTATACTATTAAACATGATACAGAAATGTTTACACTTACTTTCTGTTGTTTTTTTAGTTATTTTTTACTAGTCACTGAAGCAAAATACCTGAGGCCCAAAGTTAGAGAATGAAAGGTTTATTTCTCACAGTTCTTGGAGGTTTCAGCCCATACGCAGTTGCCTCCAAGACATCATGCATGGTGGGGCAGCCTTTCATGCCTGCTGCAAACAGTAAAGTAAAAGCAAAAGAGAGCAATACACCCTCCCGCCATTACACTGGCTCAACACCTAGGTGGATGAAGCACTCACACCACCAATTTGAGCACTAGACAAGGAAACAACCACAAACGCTAGATTTGCTCATGTCTATGATTGCATGAGACTTGGGGTGAGGCCACAGCAACACAAACCACAACAGGTGTCTAAACAAAAATACACAACTAAGGATTGAAATCATTTTATATTCTACCTCACACTACCTACCTCCATATTGTACTGATAAGTATAGGTTTTGTAACACTGTAAATTCAGCAAGAAAACTTGTTACCCTTGACTAGTTATAAAACACGATTATTAATTTATACGTTGACAAAAACATATTCACTTGTACATCTCCAGAGAATATTTTACTACATGTAAAAACATTTACAATGAACTGAGACAGAGATATTTATGTTTCATGAACAGACCACAAAAATAATAATTTTAACTCATCAAAGACGTCAAATTTTTCCTCCTGATTTCATGTTCTTTTTCTCTATTTCTTTTTCATAGAGTTCTTGTGGTATAAGTGAAATATAATATACTATATATGTTTATTTTGATATATATTTTAAATATTTTTGTACTGTGTTTGTTTATAAGTGATATAGAGAAAGTTATGTAGTGAATTCTGTATTAACATTCTATATGAATATATATTTTAAAGAATAAGATCATTTCATAAAATCAAGGTTAACGTCATCATGTAGCACATCCCCTTCTAACTATGCTTCATCCAGTTCATACCTGCCTAGCACAGCACAGATAAGCAGATCAGGGGACAGAAGAAAAAACCTCTGCCTCAGGAGTCTGAGCATCTAAAAGTGTTCTAAGTCACAAAAGTTTTGAATAATTTGAAATGCAACATGCACTTCTTAGACACATACATTTCTGTGTTATAGTTTTGTTGTTAGTTACATTAAGTTTGTAAAATAAGCCAAAAATGCATTTTATTCAGTCAACTTTATGGATAATTTTTCATTCTTTCTTGAAAATGATGGATTCTCTCTTTATTAATATAGAGATAAGAAACTTTACTTCTATGATTGTGGATAACAAGGGCCTAAACATTCTTTCCTTTCACTATCACTTTCAGGCTTTGTCAAAAGTTTACCTTCCACATGACAAGATTTAAAATATATATCTTCCTTTTCTGTTTTCTGAATGAATTAATGTTGGAGTGAATGCATGTTGGAGTGGATGCATTTCAATTTATTTTCATAAGACTATTAGTATTTCCTTTTCCATGTCCCTATTCTTATTTATGATTTTTTATTGCTCTAAGGGTTTACCAAGTTTATGAATTTGATTTAAGAAGCAGTTAAAAATTCTGTTGGTTTTGTCTCTTAACTGCTTGCCTTATTGTTTTGATGATAGCCACTTTTAATCTTTAGCTGTATTCCTAGCTATTTCATTTTGTTTTCTTTTTCTGTCTCCATAAGCTGGAAGTACAGTGCCTTATCCCCAAATATCATGCTGTGTGCTTTACAAAATAGCTTTTTTTTTCCTCCTAGCTCTAGGGACTGGATGTCCAACAGAAAGTTGTCCAGAGATACTATATCTGGCCAAATCTCACTTCCTATTTTATGGACTTCCGCATGCTCACTGTGTGTTCAGGAGGCCTTTCTTGAAGGGTTCTTGCGAGTTTACTCTCTGTTTTCTCTTCTTCTTATCACTGTTAATTCCATCATGTAGGCCCTACCCATATAATGTAATCTAACTTTAAATATCTCCTGAATTCCCTCTTTGAAATATCATTGCACTGGATGTTAAGATTTCAACAAGTGAACTGCAGAGGACACAGGGTGAACAAACATTCAGTGCATAATATACTGATAACTTGTTTTATATTTCTTGAGTAGAGCATTTAAAAATTATACATTTTCTTTTACATAAACTTAAGCAACATATGTGTAAAAACTGTGAGATTTCATCTGTTTTTAAGCTGTTTTGCCTCTTCTTTTGTGAATTTCTCTGTTCCTAACCTATAAAGCTGAGTTGACCAGGTGGCAACTGGTATTATTCCTTGTGGAACTGGAGTTTTTCTCAGAAATTTTTATACTTATGTCTTCAACAGTTTTACCTACATCATATTATACATTGAGTGCTTCTATTTAATGATTAGATCTTAGATCAAATTTGACTTTAGTTTTATGGTGCAAGATAATAAAACTTTGTTTAACATTCAGCATGTCAATAAAGTTTTCCTAGCACCGTTTATTGATGAGGGTATCTTTCCTCTAGTGAAGGGATCTGTTTTTGGTTTTTTTTTCATAAAAAAAAACACATAGCTGAGTGTGCCTAGAGCTTTTTCTGTACCTTCTATTATGTTTCATTGATCCTTAAGACTGTTTTGTTACATTTTGCCAATACCATGCTGTTTTTATTATCATAGGTTTGTAACATAACGAAATCCAGAATTTTGGTTCCCCCAAGTTTTTTTTTTTTCCAGAATTGCTTTAGTGATTCTAGTTCTCTACTAATTCCATATGAATTTCAGTGTTGCTTTCTCCATTCAGAGAGTAATGTTATTGGCATTTTCATTGGGATTGGGTTAAATCTACATAACACTTTCAGAAGTATGGGCATACTACTATATTTAATCAGCCTCTCCACAAATGGGGAATATCTTTGTATTTTCTGCTATCATCTATCTTGGTTACTTTTCTCTCATTACTGGGACAAAATATGCATCACCCAAAATGGAAGAAGGAAAAGTTTATTTAGCACATTGATTGTGGAAGTTTCAATCCATAATCTGTTCGCTCCAAGGCAGGATGGGATGACACAGAGGCGACACTTCAAGGCAGCTGGAGCCGTAGCCAGGTTCTCCTCTCTTTTGGCTGTAGGGGTTGAGTGTCTGGATCTCTGGGCACTCTAAATTCAGTTCTGAGGAAAAAATTTCTTATGCTGCCATCATTCTGGAACAGAGTGCTCTGTAGCTTTCAACTCAAAGCTAAGTCTTTCATTTTTGCAGTTTTGAGGCTTCAGAGATTTGAGACTTGATGCTTTTTGTGATGTCCTCATATCATGTTTTTTATTCTTCTGTTCCTTTTTTCAGTCCTCAGCTTTATTGGAGCTTCCTTTATGGCCAAACTCACAGTGTTTTCAATCATACTGCTGGGCTCTTTGCTCTTGATTTGCATCACAAATCTGGGCAAAATCCACAATAGCCATGCCACAGTTGAAACATTTGACTGCCTTGAAATTTCTTCTGCCAGATTAATTAGTCTGCTGCCCTTAGTCTCAGACAAAGACACTGGACACAAGCAAAATGCAGACAAATTTTATGCCAAGTCTTAACACACATAATCAGGAATCCACCACCCAGTCCAGTCCTTCTTAGCAGCAACATCCTGAGCTTGGTCTTTACTGGATTTTGGTTTTATGAGCTCTGACCAGAATCTCTGATACACAACAGCCTAAGCTGTTCCAGGCCCACTCTTTTAGGAAACATCTCCAAATATTTGCAAACTCTTCCCACAAGCCACAAACCATTCCAAAGTCTCTTGAACCACATGATCATGTATAGTCACAGCTACTATCCCATTCCTGGTCCCAAATTCTGTTTTGGTCACTTTTCTGTCATTGCTGGGGATAAGTTGTCCATCATCCAAAATGAAGGAAGGAAAGGTTTATTTAGCTCACTTTGGGGCAGGTTTCAGTCCATAGCCAGTTGACTCCAAGCAGGATGACATGGAACAGGGGCATGTCTTCATGGCAGCAGCCAGCAAAAGCAGCCAGGAAAAAAGGGGTAAGAGCAAGCCTCTTTTTTCCCCTTATGTTGTATGTGGGCTGTCCCCATCCCCACTCCCCAGGGCAGATGTAGCACACACAAATCTCCAAACCCTCCTCTTGCACAGGATGAGTACATTTACAAAGTATAGATCCTGGTTCCCTGCTGAGTCTCTTAGTTACATTTCTAAACTTCTAAATTTGACAGAATGTATCACCCATAACATCATCTTTAATGTCCCTTTTCAGAGTACTATAGTTTTCATTGTGGAGGTTTTTTACTTCTTTGATTAGGTTAATTCCTAAATATTTTTATTTTTATGCTATTGAAAAGGGTATTATTTCCCTAATATCCTTCCCAGTGAGTTTGTTATTAGTGAACAGAAATGCTCTTGAGTTTTGAGTGTTGACTTTGCATACCGTTCTTTTTGATTCAAGCAATGCTTTGACACCTAAGAAGTCAGGCAAAGAAAAAGACATTTTGGATACTTTCACATATTCAAACCAATTTTATTCATTTCTTTTTGAACTTCCATATCTTGAAAACCTATGACTTATCTGCATACAATAATTGGTTTTGCGTTTTACACATCTTTCATTTTTGTTGCAATTGATACCCTTACTTCTGTGAACTTGTTTTTTATGCCATTGTTGGTTTCTTCTTTTTTCATTGACTCTGATTAATTTTATGTTATTTGTTACATCATCTAATAGATGTCGGATTGAGTTTTCATGGTTGCTTGTTATTTTTAAGAAACTTTTTCTTTTCATGATTGCTAACTGCAAACATATCTTCTAGATCTGATATTCTATTCTCACATTGGTTGGTTTTGCTACATATGCTTTCAATAGCATTTTTAATTTCCTGGATATCTATTTGAATTTGTTTCATTGTTTCTATTTCTTTTCTCTGTTGAGCATTCATGGTTCTGTCATTTTCCTTTGTTCCTCTTTTTGAATCTTAATGTACTGTAGACTTATTAACCATGTCCCTCATTATTGTCATCATCTCCTTAGTTAGCTGAGAAATTATTTATAATTTGATTTTGTCTGGAGCCTCATTCATCTACTTTGTTACTTTCCTTATTATTAACTCAAGGAGTCCAGGTGAGTTGCTTTCAAATTATTCCACCTCATTACCATCTGGGCTTGGCTTTGCTGAGCTGAAATTGTGGTGTTGCATCTTGCTTCAGTTTTTGTCATTTTCTATTTTGCTTTTGTTCATTTCTGCATTAATGCCTATAAATTGTTTATGGTATGTAGCTTTATTGCTAGTTTTTAGAACACTTTGGAAATGAACACTTCTTAGAGTTGTCTTCCAGGTAGGCAGCTTTTGACTTTTGAGTAGGCTGCAAGGTCCTATACCTTCAATTTATTATGGGTAAGTTACTGCCTATTTGCTCTAGCCCCTGGTTCTTTTTTTTTTTTCTTGATTTTTTGATTTAAAGAGAAAAAAAAAAGAAAAAGGATAGAAATATTACAGAATTTCAAGAAAAGAAGATAAAGAGTAAGAAATCACTAGTTGATAAATTACATATTGTTCTTTTAGAAATAGTTTTTCAAGTTATAAAATTAAAGCACACAAAGTGGACACTCAAGCAGTGAGAGTGCAAACAGATCTGTTCAACAATCCAACAAGAACCTAGAAATATGGTCATCAATCCCACACACCTAAACATACATGCAGCTATATCTTTTATAGCGCTTCCTATTTCCTCTTTTTTTATAGCAGCAATTATATATTTTTTAAATTTAAAGAGAAGAAAAAAAAGCAAAACAGAAAAAAAGGGTAGCAACTATACAGAATTCTGAAAGAAAGGAAGAAAAGAAAAAGAAAGAAAAAAAGGAAAATGAGAAAAAGCCCACTAAGAAATCAATAGTTTATAAATCACATACTGTCATCCTGGATGTAGTTGTTCAAGTTACAAAGTTAAAGGGTATACAGTAAACATTCAAACAGACTTCAAATAGTTCTGCTCAATGATCCAACAAAGATCCAGCAATATGGTCATCTATTACACACTCAAACATACATGCTTAGAGCACTTTCTTTTCCTCTCTTTTTTACCATAGCAATTACACATTTGGTTTTATTACACTTATAGTTCTTATTTACTTTTTATGCTAGAGACACAATATGATATTTATAAATATGATTCTTATTTATTTCACTAATGAGGATAATCTCAAGTTGTCTCCATTTGCCTATGAAGGCCTCAAGATCATCCTTTTTTATAGCTGAGTAATATTCCATTGTATAAAAATGCCACATCTTTTCATACTCTGCACTTGATGGGCATTGTGGTTGTTTCCAGAATTTAGCTATCACAAATCATGCTTCTATGATCATGGATACACATATATCACTGTGATATGAACTTTTCAGTTCTTCTGGGAAAATACCCAGGAAGGGAATAGCCATCTTATCTTCTCTCTTCAATACCATCAATTTTTGATTGTACATTTAGGAAAAAAAATTTCAAAGAGGTTAGTAGAAAAAATCAGAGAAAATATGGAAGAAGACAAAGAGATTATAAGCAAGACTGAAGGTCAAATCATTATACAAGCTTTGGGAAGCCAGTGAAGAAGACAGGAGGGAGTGAAGGAAAGAAGAAATAAACACAATAACAGAACAAAGGAGCAACAGCAAAAACTGTAAGTAATGTTCATACTCAGAAAAACGAGATCAAACAAGAAAAAGAAGCAAAAGCAAAGAATGTAGAAAACAATTAAACAAAACCCAAGTCCATTTCAAGGTTTGTCTCTACTGTCACTGGTAGACAGCAGACAAAGCCCAGACTCATGCTGATTGATCCTAACAAGGCAGCAGTGTGTCAGGGTGGTGGATAATCCCAGCATGTCTGCACAGTGCAATTAGTTTAGTACTCCAAATGAAAAATCCATTAATTTGATGAGTTAGTAAATTAAAGCAGCAAGTACACTTATAAAACCATTTCTACTTGCACTAGAGTGTGAACAATGCTCTGAGCTGCAGGATGGGGTGATTTGGAGAAGATTACAGCTCACCCTACTAATCCAGCATTCCTTAAATATAGACTCACTTACCTTCTGAGATACATGGAAAGGTCCAGTGCACCTGACAAAATCCAGCATTTCTCACTAGCTCATCCCTCACATGGATTTTTCATTTGAAATGCTAAACTAATTACAAGCATTATTTCCTCTGAATTAAGTGACTTTGGTGTACTGTCTAAATCAATTCTCCAGGAAAATATTGTCAGTTTAGAGAATAGCTTTAAAATTTGTATTTGTGCTCATTATAAAAGAATCTTCTACTATGAATCTTCATGAAATACTCTGTTATTTCTACAAACATAATAAGGCATTTCAAAGTATAATTTAATAACTTCTGTGTTTGTTCATTTAAAATGTTTTAAATTATTTACTATTTAATAAGGCTCATCTTTTGAAGCATCTTCTTCACCATGCTTAACTTTATTCCTAAAAAATAAGTCTTAGCATTTTGTCATATTCATCTTTTCACACTACTAATTCTATGAAATTTCTACATAATGTCAGCTGTTAGTCATTTGCTCCAGCTGATATAAAAGCCTAACAAGAAAAGTTAGGCTGCAGTGATACTGACAGTAGAGAATGCAAACTGCTGACAATGGACCTTTACCATGCCTTCCTAAAAATAATTTGAGAATATATTCTGCAAGAATTTGGTAGTAGAAGGACTGTTTATATCCATTATTATTTTCTCTATTTGTATTTGTTATAAAATATTGCCTCAGCTCTTGTTAATAATGTGTAACCTAATTGTTGAGGGGAAAATTTAGAACAAAATAGTTTCACTTTCCCTGATCTCTATGTGTGGACGCTAGATTCCTCCATTCAACACATTATTTTATCATTTATTGGCAACAGGTAAATGTGAAGCAGACTTCTCTGTAATGAACAGCAAAGGTGATAAGGACAAATCAAAGAAAATACCAGCTCACAAGAGCAGAAAATAATCTTTACATCATTACTAGAAAAATCTCACACACAACTGTTTGAATTTTGGAGGAATGACAGTCTGTCTCTTGGCAAAGCATCACAAGGTTTTCCTGTTTTTGTGCTTTGGAACAGCAGTGACCTTCTCCTGATATTCCCAAAATGCATTTAAACATCTTGATTCTGTAGATACCCATAAAGTATTGCCACTCTCCTCAAGGTATTTGCTATAGTCTTTGAATTCAGGAAAACAATAGGTAATCCACTATTTTTAGAGGGTAGGATGGCTCTTGTGTATGATCTCATGTAATCCTGGAATTCTCTTCTCCCTTTTCCTAAACCTGGTACATTTTACACATGCTTCGTGCTCAAGACTGACCATCTAGTTGCCCATGGCATTGCTTTCACCTTAAGTGTCAGTTGTTTCTCCCTTGCTCCTGTCTAATTTTTCCAATGCCAGTTCTGTCAAGCATTGAGATTTGTAGAACAAAATACCCACATATCTACCTGGCTCCCATATACCTGATCAGTGTCACTCCCTGGCCATTTTTATTTTGAAATTCTTTTATTAATAAGAACACTGTTGAAGACAGCTGCAAGAAATTGACTTGATAGTTTCAGTAATAAATTTTTGAGTGACCTTTTATGTATCTAACATGGCAGATTACAGACTAGACATGAATTGAATAAATTGAGTAATGTATGGATTATGCTCCTATGACAACTGTGGAAGGAGAGAAGTCTTCATTGCCTTTCTTATTACACTATGATGGGATCATCCACAAGGCAAGAAATACGCAAATTTGCACGATGGCAGTGAAGGACTCACTATCTCCTACTGACCTCAGTCTCTCCTGCCACTGGCTCAAGAATATGGACCTGAGCATTCCTCCTAATTGTTGTATATTTTATGGCATCTACCATAAGATTATCTATGGTTTTTTAAAAATTGTATAGATAACAACATAATTCAGTGAATCAACCATTCATCATAGTAATAATGACAATATACACTGCATTACATTTTCCCTGTGGAAATGACAGGCTTTGCTGTGAGTTATGAGAGCCCAGGAAGAGGTTAAAAGGATGCACAATGTTTTTCCTACCTCATTTCCAGTGTGGCCTTTTGCATGAGAACTCATTCAGAGCTTTCTTCTGTGTTACTTTCCTTGTTTTTTTTTTCTCACTTACTTATTAAACTCCAGACTCATTAAAGGTAACTTGTTTCCTCCAGTATGTAAAATGAGATTTTTGTGTCCATTGTGTTAGGTTTCCTAGGTACCTTAACAACATCACCAGTCCTAAGAACTGTATTAAAAGGAAGGTCTCATAGATTACTCTGCTGGTGGAGAGACTTCCTTTCCCATTTTCTCCACTCCTCAGCTATACAGTGATATTCATATATGAGCTGTATAAACCATGAGTGTGAAGGTAAGATTAGTTTACTTTGTTTTCATGAGGTGTTAATATTCTTCAGTATACATTTCCTTGCAAAATAATGTTACTACATAACTAGCTCTATATCTTTCTTAACATCCCATACAAATACAGCACAAAGACATTTGGAATTTTTGTTTCACTAATGCAGATACATATGATCTATCAAATTTGGAGAGAGTTGGACGATTGATCATATTTGTTGTCATCTCTTGGAGTATTTCATGGGAGCTAATATTAGAGAGTGATCATGACTGCCTCAAATTCTGTCAGTTTTGTAGATTAGTGCTCTGGGAAAAGAAGACTAACTTTTATGTTCCAAAGTTGTGCCAGTTTCAAGTAATGACCCTCTGATTTCATGCTATTGTGAGTGCAATGTAAACATTCTGAATTAGCACATGTCTGCCAGGCCTTACTCATTTTTCTAAGCAACCCCTAAGAAATACTGAAAATGATGCAATCCTATCCTCCTAGTTGTAAGAAAATTTTGATATTATCCTCAAGCAATTTTAATAGGTTATACATTGGTTAATGCTGAGTTGTTTAAAACTAAATTAAACCATAGCTTAATTCCAGAGAAATCACATGGAAATCAATTGGGCACTTGGCCTTTATCCATAAAGTGATGCTTCTGACTGTGAGTGTCATAGTTACAGACATTATTGGGTGTCGGGATTTGGAGGATGATGTAACATGCATATCTGTTATCTGTTTGAATAGGTTGATGCGGAATCTCTCCATCTGTACCACTTGCCTGCTGAGTGTCCTCCAGGCCATCACCCTCAGCCCCACAAGCTCTTGTTTGGCAAAGTTCAGGCAGAAATTCTTGCATCAGAACATGTGTTGCTTTCTCTTTTTATGGGCCCTCAATATGATCATTAGTGGTTTTTTCTTTATCTTTATTGTCACTCCCAATGTGACCTCACACAATCTTGTTTTTCACTAAATCCTGCTCCCTTTTACCCATTAGTTCCTTCCTTAAGTGTATGTTTTTCTCACTGCTGAGTGTCCAGAACATGTTCTGTATAGGGCTCATGATGCTCTCAAGTGGGTACATGATGATTCTCTTGTATAAGCATAAACTACAGTTTCAGCATCTCCACAGCACCAGTGGATCCCCCAAAACATCCCCAGAACAAAGGGCCACAAGGACAATTTTGTTGCTCTTGAGTTTCTTTATTGTTATGTACACTTTATTTTTATGGACTCTGTTATTGGGTCCACTTCTTCAATCATGTGGAACAGTGACCCAGTTCAGCAATGTGTCCTGATGCTTCTTGGCAATGGCTATGCCACAGTCACTCCTTTGGTGCTCACCAGTATAAAAAAATGAATGATCAAGTGCTTCATATTCATGCGGTGGAAAGTCAATAAATGATTCTTAATTTCCTGATTGCTAATTCCTCTCTCAGTGATTCACTACTTTAAATATGTTAGAATGTATACTATGATTTTCTGATAAACATTTTTTCTTTGATATATGTTCCTGATGAGTATATACTAGATGGCTAAACAGTCTATTTCCCTGAGTAGGCACAGGTTTCTAATTTTAACTTGACTTGAAATCATAGAAATTTCATTTGGTTTCAAACTGTAAAGAACATGATGCGTAGGGCTGGGGATATAGCTTACTGGTATAAGCGCTTGCCAGACAAGTGCAGTGTTGTGTTTGATCCCCTATACTAAAAAAAAAAAGTGTTACTGGTTTTTCAGTATGTACAAAATAAATAATGAGGCAGAATCTATTAAAATGTGGAGAAAAAATTAGATGTTATTGTGTTCATTTTTATATGTGAGCTATTTATGGTGATATTTACTGATTTGTGTGCTTTACAAATACATTTTATCGCAGTTTTTCCTGAAGAAATTTATTTAAAAAGAAATTTAAAAAAGAACAGTAAATCATGATAAATAGTTTGATGACTTTAAAAACATTAAATATAACATGAAGTGTTTTAATGTTGTGATTACATAAGTAAATTTGTATGGTATTGATGTAAACATTGCTTTTGTGTGCAGTTATTAAAATGCTCCACAAATTCCATAAAGTAAAATAGTTATGATCTCTAATCTCTACACTTAACTAAATAGCATCATATAAAGTAAGAGAACGATGTTTCACTATCAGTTTTTCCTGCTAAATGTAAATTTTTATTAAAGTGTATAGATTATGAACATAAAATGGACATAAACTGTGATAGATGGAATATAACATAATTTCACATCTTTACTTGTGTAGTTATGTTTGGAAGCTAAATAATAACTGCAAACATTCTTCGCTCGGCTTTTATAATGTTGGGCTTTCACCAGCAAATGGGGTGTTACTTCTATTTTGAAAATAAAATCAATGCAATTACTTTTCTGTTATTAACAGAATGTTTGAAGCAACAAAGAACATGAACCTGTTGAATTCAGAATTTTTCATAAAGCATGGTTTTTCTGATGAGCAATATGATTTGTGAGTTAAAGAATCTTTTTCCTAAATATGTAACATGTAGTTAGTGTTACTGTAGGACAAGCTGTACGTAGGACAAGCTAGTTGTTGTAAAAATCTCCTACTCTAAATTCTGGATAAAGTAAGAAAAAACTTCATTTAAATCCCTATGAGTGTTTGCAAAAATTAACTATAATTTCAGTCTCTAGATATGAAGAATTATCTAAGTCCAGGATATAAGGCAGTCAAATGCTGTCCTGTGCCCAAGGTATTGTAAGATAAGTCAAGCCATGTTTTTATATGGTCTGTCAGGACAGGGTGCAGAACTTCCAACCACTGTGTAGGTCAGTAGCACTTGAGTGTGCAGTTGAGAGTTCATACTGCATACACCTTTAAGGAGAAGGATGGATGTTGTGATAAGTAGCAGAGGAGCCAGAAAAGACAGTCCTCTCTCAATGGTGGAAATGTAAGTTTTCTTGTAAGCCCAGTTTGATTTCAAATTTAACAAAGCTGTGACTCAGATACCTAATTGCAGTTCTCCAGAGCAAGTAAGAGTAAAGTACGAATTTATCTCAACAGTACTTTAGATTTTTATCAAGTATATAATTTGGATACTTTAAAATTATACAATGTCTCAGAACAAATGTCTATAGAAATCATTGAAAAAATTAGATGTCTATAAAATACTCTTCATATTGGAAAAACCACACATGTAATATGGTCATGAGAATGATTAAGTAAAAGTGGAGCTGTAAAAATTGTAAGTGAAATAATTACATTAAGGCACGTCCTTTAAAAAAATGAATGAACTGCAATTCTCCTGTGATGTAATCCACACTCATGTGGTAATCTTAACAAATATCTATCCTAAAATTTGCTTTTTTTATGGTATATAAATAAAGTCTTTATGTAATTTTATACATATTATGCATTATTTTTATTGAAGGAATGCTAATTTCAATGTCAAAATTAGTATGCGTTTACACACATGAAGATATTTTCTTGATGTAATTACTATCTTTAATAATAAACTTTCATATTTTGTTTGAAAGACAGTAAGAGCTTTTTAAAAACCTATAGGAATATTCTCAAAGGGACGAGAGCCTAACAATCTCAAGGAATCTTCTTTCAAAATATGAACATAGGGCTTTGGATTTAGCTCAAAGGCATAAGCACCTGCCCAGCAAATGCAAGGTTGTGAGTACAATCCCTGGTACCACAAACACAATAATAATAATAATAATAATAATAATAATAATTTCACACAATTTTTATTTATCAACATTTGGACAAGAAACTTTATTTCTACTCTTTTTGATGCTAACCAAATTTTTAAAATGTGAATTTTCAATCATATTTAGATCCAAGAGGGTATTTAATTGCCTTCTGATTATAAAAGTGACTGAATATACTTACAGAAAAATGACATATACCAGGCATTTAATCAGAGAAAGAAAAATAAGGACATATTTTTTATGTTTGTCACCACTGAATAACTTACAGAATGAGGTAAAAATAGTTATAATAAAACAAAAAACCAATTACAACAGAAAAATTCAAACATTTAAAAATCAAGTATCTGCAAGCTTAGCTAGCATTTGTCTAAACAGATTCTTCCTATTGCACTGAATATTAGACTAAATATTAGTGCATTTTAATTAATATGTTCCAGGATTTCACAGTTATACTGGTCTATGTTCCTATTTCCATACTCTTGTCTTTATGCTGCCCCTTTATTTCCATGGCTCAAAATGTTAAAGTATAGCATAATGTCATTTCTTTATACGTTACTAGGGTATTTTTTATAATTTACAGAAAGTGGTATTGATTTGTTGATTTATTGATTGTATGTCATTTCTATACATGAAATATGAGATGATTTCAGATTTCTGGGGTCCATAAATGGAAGATATCTCTGGTAATTAGAATAAAATATTAAATATAATTCTGGGCACATTATGTGAGGAAAGCTTCACATATTGAATAAGTGAATGCAGATATAAGGCCAAACAAAATAGTGGGCTTTGAAAATTAAAAGTAAAACATGAAAATACTTTTCCTAATATGATGGTTGCGCTGCAGAGGTAGTGTGGGAGCCAGGGAGACCCATAAGTGTGCCATATTTCTAAGTGGTGGGACAGGGAGAGAACTCAGAAGCATCCTGGAGGATGTGAGGTGGCCTTGAGTGTGTATGTGGGAAAAGGACATATTGGTGCAAATTCATATATTTTGATGAAGGCATAGTGTTGAATGAGGTTAATGCAGAAAGGGATATTTATGATAAGATTTTTCTGATTTTTTCAGATATGTTTTATATGCCTCTTCTTCCATGAAGATGAATAAAAACAGCAGGTTTTCCAGTGTCACTGACATACAATATATGGTTTCCTTTAAAATCAACACTGGGATCATGGCTGACACTGTTCTGTTTCTCCTTTCTGTCCTCAGGTCCCTTTCAGAACACAGGCCCAAACCCACTAATCTGACCATTGGTCAGTTAGCCTTTATCCACACAGTGGTGCTCTAAGCATGAGTTTCATGGCTATAGATACTTTTGGGTATCAAGATTTGGGGAATGACATCACATGTATATGTGTTATCTATCTGAATAATTTGATGTGGGTCTTCTCCATCTGTACCACCTGCCTGCTGAGTGTCCTCCAGGCCATCACTCTCAGCCCCAGAAGCTCCTGTTTGGCAAAGTTCAAACAGAAATCCCTGCATCTGAACTGGTTTGCTTTCTATTCTTATGGGTCCTCAATATGTTCATCAGTGATCGTTTCTTAATCTCCACTGTTGCCATTCCCAATGTGATGTCACACAGTCTTACATTTCTTACTAAATCCTGTTCCCCTTTGCCTGTTGTTTCTTTCCTTAAGTACAGGTTTTTTTCACTAATGGATTTCAAGTACATGTCCTGTACAGGGCTCATGGCACCCTCAAGTAGGTACGTGGTGATTCTCTTATGAAGACAAAAAGACAATCCCAGCATATTTACAGAACCAGCCTGTCTCCAAAAGCATCCCCAGAACAAAGGGCCACCTGGAATATTTTTTTGCTTACAAGTTTCTTCATTGTTAAGTACTGTTTGGACTGTGCTTTCCATTCCACATCTTCAATAACATGAGACCATAACCCACCTATTCATTGTGTCCAGATGCTTGCTAACAATTGCTATGCCACTGTCAGTCCTTTTGTGCTTATCAAAAGTGAAAGATGAATGATTAAATGGTTCATACCTATGTGGAAGAAAGATGGTAAATGAATCTTTTATAGATTGATGGCTAATTTTTTGATTATGAGCACATACTTTGAATTGCTGTTGGATACTGAAATATACATAACTATGCTTTTTCTATTAAACATATTTACTTTGATACCTGTTCCTGATGAGCATATCAAGATGTCATCAAACTAGATGATGTAACAATATAGCTTCCTGAAGAGGTACAGGCTTCTAATTTGAACCTTAATTTTAAGAACTTGTGACTGCATTTGGTTTCAAACTCTGAGGAACATAATGTGTGTTACTGTTTTTTGAGAATAGATGAAACAGGAGAAAGAGGAAGCATCACAAATGAGCAGAAAAAATTGGCATGTGATTGTATTCATATTTTCACGTGTGCTATCTATGGTGATGTTTATTGGTTTGTATGTCTCACATATACATTTAATTTTAGTTATACCTCAAGAAATTTATTTAAAATGAAATTAACAAAGAAGAGAAAAGATAAATAAGCAATAAAATGACTTCATAACATTAAATTATACATGAAGTATCTTAGTGTCTGAAATATACAAGAAAATTTGTATGGCATAATTGTAACCATTTCTTTTTTATGAGGGTGTAAAAAAATCACAAATTTTCTAAAGTAAAATTATGTGGCCCTTATTCACTAGGTGTAATTTAATAATATCAGTACATAACAACAGAAAAGTAAAAAGTTTTGTTTCTATTCCCTTGCTAAACTGAAATATTTTTTAAAAATATACACATTATAAATACAAAATGAAGGTAGATAGTAATAGACAAAACATAACATGAGTTCAAGTTTTGCCTTTTATTTTGGTTTTGGAAACTGGATAATCCATACTTACAACTATTTTTGTATCACTTTGTAGTGTTATAAATTAAATAAAATATCAAGTTTTATTGTTATTGTCTTTTTTGTTTGATTAAGTTTATTGATACAATTTAGATCTATATAATGATCATATTCATCATAGGAAATGATATATATGATATTTTTTGATTTCTCTTTTTTCACAGTCCCCTCCCCTCCCCTCTTCAATCCCTATTCCTCTGCCTATTTACAAAATTTTGTTTCTATATTATTTCATTTTTAACATTTTCTTTGCATTTCTTCTTTCTTTCTTTCTTTCTTTCTTTCTTTCTTTCTTTCTTTCTTTCTTTCTCCCTTTCCCCTCCCTGATTCCTCTTGCCCTTTGAACATTTTTTCATATTTCACAATATCTATTATAAATTTTGGTCCTTATTTACTCTTTCAAATTCTCACATCAGGGAGACAATGTGATATTTACACATGTTTGTCCATTCTATTTCACTTAAGAACATGACCTCAACTTGCATCCATTTACCCAAAAAAGTCTCAAATTGATCCTTATTTATGACTATGTAGTACTTCATTGTATTAAAAAAATCCTTTCTATCCATGCCTTGGTTGGTGGACATTTCAGTCGTTTCCAAGATTTAGCTATTACAAACTGTGCAGCTATAAACATGTGTACACCTATAGAAATGTGATATGATGTCTTTACTTCTTCTGAGAAGATACTTAGAAGGAGAATAGCTGAATCAAATGGGACCTTTAACCCTAGATTCTTTGAGAAATTTTCACACTGATTTCCACTGTGTTTATTTCCTTTTAAAAATAAAATCAATATTATCTTTCTTTTCTTAATAGAGTGTTATAAGCACCAGATGTAATAAACATGATGAATACAGAATGTCTCATAAAACACTTTCTTTTCTGCAACACACAATTGCATGATGTGCATCCATGAATCTCTTTCTTAAACATGTATCATGTGAATAGTGTTTCTGAGGGTGGTGCAAGCTAGACAATATGAAAGCCTTCTGCTCCTAATTCTGGAAAATTGAGACAAACATTGAATTAAAACCCTATCAATGTTTACAAAATTAAATGGAATTCAAGCATCCAAATATGAACAATTTTTAAAACCAGGTGATAATGCAAGCCAAATGCTATGCTGCCACTGTGGCATTCAGAGATAGTCTAAGTAATTTCTTTATGCAATCTGTCAGGACAAGGTACAGAGCTTCTGACCCCTAATTAGTTCATAAGATCTGGGTGGTGGAATTGAGGATCCACATTACATATTCATGGAGACAAATGTATAAAATGACAAGTACCAAAAAGATAAGAAAAAGACTTCTCTAACTTTCCTGTGGTGACAATGTAAATTTTCCTTTAAGGCCAATTTGATTTCAAATTTAAGAAAGGTGTGACTCAAATATCTGATTATTACTCTCCAGAATCAGTAAGAGGAAAACTGAAAATTCATGCCAATAGTTTGCTGAATTTTTGCAATAATATATGAATGTTTTTTTAAAGTTATACATTTCATAACATAGTGTCAGTAGAAGTCATTGAAAAAATGAGATCTTGAATTCTACAGATATTGGTATAACCAGATATGTTATAATATGTAAAAAGTATTAAATGAATTAAAAGGATGCATAAAATAAGAAATTGAAGTGCATATTTTAAAACCAGTCCTTCACAAAACAGTGGTTAAATGCCAGTGCTACTGTAATGTATCATTCTTCAGGATACTTTCAGCAAAATTTTTTGTTAAAATATTCCATGAACCAAGAACCCTGAAAAGTAAAGAAAGGTGACATGGTCTTCACAAAAGACACTATATGGAGATGTGCTTCATATAAGTGTTAATTTTCCATTTCTTTTCTCTCATGCTTTTTTTTTTTACTCTTATGAACTAGCCAGATAGTATCAACAGGAAATCATGTGCTTATGAGGTGAGAAAAGTTCATCATGATTCTGGAGGATGGACAGTCTAGAAGATAATTCCAGAGAAGACATTCAGAGAAGGCATTCTCTACTACTGTGGGTGTACAGATCCCTATGAAATTGCAGGTGTCAACCCACATTCTAACGGGCTGTAGTTAAATAAACACAGCAGAGCTTGAACAAACACAAACAGAAGATTGAAAATACAGGAATGTCTAATCTAATTTTGTAGACTGCCTTCCAAAACAAAACATAAACATGTTCTGTGACATTTTTGGAGGACCAAAAGCACCAACTAATACAAACACCTCTTGTTCCTGGATAGGTAGAGGAAATATAGATAAAGTGTCTATCTGCATAGCTGATACACAGATTTAACAAAGTTTGAATGAAAACATCAACAACATTCCTCACAGAACTAAAGAAAACAATCCTAAAATTCACATGGAATGAGAAGAGACTGAGAATGCAAATGCAATGCCTGGCCCCAGGAGCAAAGCTGGAGGCATACAAATACCTCACTTCAAGTTATAGTGCAAAATGACAGTGATAGAAAAAACAGCATGGTCGTGACTTAAAAACAGATATGCAGATCAGTGGAATAGAATAGGAAATTCAGAAAGAACCCTGGGCACATTCAGTAATTTGTTTCTGAAAAATCAACCAAAAACACAGGAAAAAAAATGATTCTCCTTTAATAAACCATTCTGAGAAAACTGACTGTCCACAGATGGGTTTAGTCTAGATCTATATATCTTAAAATGTATTAAACCAAAATAAAAATGTATCAAGTATCTCAGTATTAAACCTGAAACATTGAATCTACTGGAAGATAAAGTAGGTAAAAGTCTTGCAAGCATAGTTGTAGGGAAGGACTTTCTGAACAGAATTATAATTGCAAAGGATATAAAAGCAAGAATCAACAAATGTGATTTTATCAAATTGAAAAGGTAATGCACAGCAAAGGAAACAAACAGTGCTGTGAAGAGACAGCCTACAGAAGGAAATATTTTCCTATCTATTCTTCAGACAGAGGACTAACATCTAGAACATATAAAGAACTAAAAAAAAAATTATACTACTACAAGATCCAATCAAGAATTGAAGTAAATGAACAGACACTTCTCAGAAGTACAAATGGTCAAAAACATATGAAAATATGTTCCATATCTCCAGCGATTAGAAAAATGGTAATTAAACAATTGTGACATTTCATTTAACACCTGAAAGAATAGAAATCATCAAGAAATCACATAACAGAAAATGCTCACGTGGCTTTAATGAAAGGAAACACTCTTATTTGGTTGGTGGGAACGCAAACTAGCACAACTAACATGGAAAGCCACATGGGGTTTTCTCGAAGATTTGTAATTAGAAATTCTATTTGACTTAGCTATTTCACTTCTAGACAACTTCCAAAAGCACAAAAGACATCATATGACACTGAATATATGAATAGAAATATTTGTAACAGCACAATTATTAATAGTTAGATACTGAAAGCAGCCTCTATGCCTATCAACAGATAAATCCATAAATAAAAATATGGTATCTATACATGAAGGAATACTACTCAGCAATGAGGAAGAATAAATTTGAGACACTTGCAGGAAAATGTATCCACCTGGAAAATATAATGTTAAGTGAAATAAACCAGACACACAATCTTATTCTCATGAGTAACAAATAAAGAGCAAAATAAAAGACTGATAGAAGAAAACAAGCAGCTTGATCTTTTTACAAAAGGAATAGTTCCAAGAGACTAAAGGTGAGGGGAGAGAGGATGGAAAATGGAAGTAAAAACACTTAAGAAATGTCATGTACATGTACCAAATGCTCGCAATGAATGTAAAAACTACATGTTTTAAACACAAACTAGAAACAATAGAAATAATATTTAAAAAGGGAAAAAGAGATTTATAGATAAAGAGAGGTGAGTAAGGCGGGAAAGAGGATTTCAAAAGAATCTAGATGTGCTATGTACATGTACCTACTCCCTAAAGTGAATGTAAACTTCATGTAATACAAGCATGTACTAATAAAATAAAAATTAAGGAAGAATAATGGTGTCTTGTACACTCAAATATTTTAAAATTTAAATACCCATCATATATTTTTATCACACTCCATGAAATCACTTAAGACACTTTCAATTTTGGTAGCATCTTGGGTTTGGCATCTATTGACTCTCTTGATTCTAAGAATTTGTCCAATTTTCTTATTTTTCTATAAATTGAGTAATTTTTAATCACAGTTGGGGATCTTGTATTGCACTGTGTTTTTAATTTTGTTCCAATGTTCGGTAGTATGTTATTGTTTTAGAAGGAACTCTACATTGCTAGGTTCAGATGGTTATTTTTGTTTTTCAGTCTGATATTTGCGTTTGTTCAAGATCAGTTCATTTAGATCTGGTTCATTGTATTCCCCATGAATGATGACACCTGAGTTGAGATTACACATACACAGCCTTGGAGAAGACTCCTCAGATTGCCTGCTCTCTGGGATTCACTTCTAGACACTTAGTGCCCATAGGCCCATTAGATTCTTTCCTTTGCTCACAAAGACATGGATTGGATTACCTGCATCAGGTCAGCTCATGAGAGAAAAAGAAATCTGTGAGAGAAAAGAAACGGGAAACGGACAGCTGTGTAGGACATATCCATGTGTGTTCAGTTTTGTCACGCTGGTCTGTTTTTAGTTTTCAGTTCTCAAGTAGATTCTTACCAAATACTTATCAAAATGTTTTGCCAAAAGTAACATGAGGTATGGGCTTCATCATGGTAAAACTAGAACTCATCTACTGTTTTTAAAGTATATGATTTCAAACGTATGTTTCAATTTTACAATGTTCACCAGTCCTTTTTATTTCTTTAATATTTGTTTATGCTATTGCATTGTGGTTGTTCCAGTATCTGAAGTGTTGGAGATCTAATTTTTTCACTGACTTCTCCAAATACTACATTGTGAAATGTTGAATAATTTTAAAATAAGCACTCATAAAAACTTAATTGAAATCTAGTGAATTATTGAGATAAAGTTTCACTTTTCACTTGCTGTGGTGCACTAACATCAGATATTTTAATTATACTTTGTTAATTTTGAAATCAAATACCACTTGAAGGAAAACTTGCGTTACAATTGTGTCCAAGTTTATAGTCTCTCTTGCCACTTGTCATGCCACACATTACCTCCTGTAAATATCTACTTAGACCTGGCATGGTGAAGCACACCACAACTGCAGCCATTGGGAGGTGGAAACAGGAAGATTGCCACAAATTTGAGAGCAGACAAGGCTACATAGAATGTTCAAGAACAGCCTGACCTATATAGCACACTGTGTAAGAAAAACTGAAAGAAAGGAGAGAGAGAGACAGAGAGAGAGAGAGAGAGAGAGAGAGAGAGAGAGAGAGAGAGAGAGAGAGAGAGAGAAAGAGAGAGAAGAAAGAAAGAAAGAAAGAAAGAAAGAAAGAAAGAAAGAACCAAAGGAAGGAGAAGGAGTGGAAAGAGGAGAAGGAGGAGGAGAAGAAGCAGAAGGAGGAGGAGGAGAAGGAGGAAGAGAAAAAGAAAGAGAAGAAGGAGAAAAAGAGAAAGAAATTCTTAGTATGAACTCAATTCTTCCATTGTACTGCTGATGAGCTAATCAGAGGTAAAAAATATTCTGTACCCGACTACTTAAATAAATTAAGTGCGTTATCTGTGAATGCCTCATAAGCAGAACAGATGTTCATTTGCTGAGTATTCTGTGTTTAGATAATTCTTCATATTTGGAATTAGAAATTACAATGATTTTTGTAAATAATCCAGGATATTTAAATACATGTTTATCTTAATTTAGAGCAGGAGGTTTTCACATTGAATAGCTTGTGGGACCATCTGCACTGGCAATACCCACATGACACATGTTTAAAAACAAGACTCTCACACATCACACAGATACTATATTGCACGAGAAGGTATTTTGAAAAAATTTTTGAATTTGTTATGTATACATTCTCTGTTACTTCTAACATTCTGTGATGACAAAAAATACTTCAATTCTAATTTGATTTTTGAAATGGAAGCATCACTAAAACTTGATACTGGTAGCATCATGCTATTGAAAAGGATACAACAATTCTTACAGTGCCTGATTTTCTTTTGTTTAAACAAAATACAAAATTAAAAATTGAAATAATGATATTGTCTGTCTATCACTATTAGGCTCCACATTGTATTTATATCTATAGATGTTTGTAATACTCTATATTCAGGAAAAAATTCATAAAACTGATTAGCTTTGTTTTGTTACATAATGATAATATCAAATTATGTCTAAATAATACTACATTCAGTTGACTTTACAAATTTCTGGAGTTCTTCCCAAATGACATAGTAATCCAACAGTTATAGGTAACTCAGGCAAAGCTATTTTTATTTGGCAGACACTTAAGCACATCATAGTAATAATTAATTGATTTACCACATTATTAAAAACATCAAATTGTCCAGTTTTCATGTTCTCTGTCTCTATTTCTTTTTTAATTGGGTTATTGAACCACATGTGAACTAAAATAAGGTATATATGTGAAACCATGAAACACTTTAAAAGCAATATACATAGACATATAAAAGTATAAACACAAACTTCCAGGAATGTATACCTTGTTCTTTAGACTTTGAAATAGAGGATATTTCTAATTCCTACAAATAGGATTAGAATACATATGCTTCGTTAGAGAGACATATTATTAAACTATGTCATATATTTTGTCAGCAACATATATCAAGGTAAATATGTTTAACAGATAAGCTATCATTACATATATTTCAATGAACATATATTTCAGAAAGCCAAGTTAATTGTTCAGTGTCAGAGACATTATCCATCACTGAACTCACAAATATTTACTGTCTTTCACCTATCTGGATCTAAAGAATGTGATCATTCTTTCAGCACTCATGAGCACCAAAGGACTGATTGTGGCATAACCATTGCCAACCAGAAGCTGGATGCAAAGACGAATTTGGTTAAAGTTCCACAACGTGTCAGAAGTAGAGGAAATAATGCTGTCCAAAATGTACATTACAATAAAGAAACTCATGAGTAACAAAATAGTCTGGGTGGCCCTTTGTTCTGCAGATGCTTTTGGAGACAGGCTGGTGCTGTGAAGATGCTGGGATTGTCTTTTATGCCTGCACAAGAGAATTGCCATGTACCCACTTGAGAGTGACATGAGCCCTATAAAGGTCATGTGCTGGAAACTCAGCAGTGAGATGGTTATGTATTTGAGCAAGGAACTAATGGGCAAAAAGGAGCAGGATTGAGTGACAAACATGAGACTGCGTGAGGTGCCATTGGGAGTGGCAACGGTGGAGATTAAGAAACGACCACTGATGAGCATATTGAAAACCCATAAGAAGAGAAAGCAATACAGGTTCTGCTGTAGGGATTTCTGTTTGAACTTTGCTAAACAGGAGCTTCTGGGGCTGAGGATGATGGCCTGGAGGACACTCAGCAGGCAGGTGGTACAGATGGAGAGGCCCCTCATCAATCTGTACAAATAGATAACACATTTACATGTGAAGTCATCCCCCAACTTCTGAAACCCAAATATGTCTATAGCTATGAAGCCCACAGTTAGAAGCATCACAAAATGTATAAGAGCCAAGTGACCAATGATCAGATCAGTAGGCCTGGGCCTGTGCTCCAAAAGGAATTTTAGGATGTGAAAGAGAAGCAGTAACATGTTAGCTATGATTCCAATGCTGACTTCAAAAAAGAATATGTATTGTACATCAATAAAACTTGAAAATACGTTGTCTATATTCATCTTCATGGAGGAAGCAGAGCAAATAGTAGCTCTCTAAGGAAAAATGCATGAATAATTCTTTATTATAAATTTTACCTCCTTTGTCAATCTCAACCAACCCTACACTTTCACCAAAATACATGGATTTATTATGAGGAGTCCTTTTTCCATTTCCCTACTCAGGTCCACCTCATGCCCTTGGCTCTGCCCCTGTCCCACTCCTTCTCAGTCATGGTTGTATTATAAGTCACCCTGCTCGGCTTCACCTGTACCTCTGTATAAAAACTGTCATGTATGGTAGATATTTTCATACTTTTGTCTAACTTTTAGTTTCCAACCCACTGTTTCATTTACCTTCATGTCTACACTCATTTTTCAACATATTAATCTTCCATGTGATATGCCTAGAAAATAGACCAAAACATTTTAATTTGATTACTTCACTGTACCTACTTTTGTGAATCATATATCAAATGAAACACAGTTGTAAACGGCCTTGGCCTTTCATTTATTTATATGTGCCAAATACTTATTTCCTAATTCTATTTTATGAAAATTGCAAAATACATAATGATAAAGTGTAAAGAAATAACATTAATAAGTATCTAAAAATATTTTAAGACTATTTTAAAGTAATCATATAAAATAAATTAAAATATCAATGACCAAGTTATTTATACATATGTTTTCTCTGAAATTGCAAATAAACTTTCACTTTGCTCCAAAACTTGAATTCAACCTACACATAATAACATGAAATTGAACAGGAAAATACTAAAGTCTTCCAAGAACTGAGGGAACAGGACTATATTTGTTTCATCATTATTTAGGGAGACGGTGCTGCTATACAGGCAAATGAGGTAAGTGCAGTAGATATGTGTGTGTAGGTGCTGCAAGTTTACATAACATTGATGAAATAGTGGAATCAGGCATTACCAGAAACTGGGAAAATTCATTGTAGAATAAAATTTTTCTCCAGAGTACTAATCTTAAAAAAGTGACAGAATTTGGTGCAGTCACAATTATTCGCTTGCATTAACTCCCATGGAACACAGAGAGATGACAGAAAATAGCACCATGACCCAGCAGTCTAGAAATCCATAGATCATATGACCTGCATTAACAAAATCATACTCTAAGTACCTTTATACTACATTTGTATATAAGTGATATAAAAGAAAGTAATATAATAAATTCTGTGTTAAAATATTTCCATAAGGATATATAGCCTGGAGAATAAGAATGTTTCATAAAATCAAAGTTAAAGTCATTCTCTATTATGTTTCCTTCCAGCTATGCTCCTCATCCTACCTACTACAGCACATTTAGGAGACCTGGGGACAGACAGGAACTCTCTGCCTCAGGAGGATGCTGTAAGAGACCCTCCTACAACACAGCTCTGAGGGATGATGAAACTGAGAAGTCTCCTGGCTGACCTGAGGTTCCAAACAGAAAATCTAACAACTCACTGGATGAAACAATCTGCTTTCTGAGGAAATGGAGATTAATACATAAATGAATATATCAAAGGAAAGTGATGCAGAATGCAAGGTCAGGGTTAGCTCCCACTCAGACTGTGTCACGTGGAAAGAAGAAGAAGGAGCACACTGGGGAGCATGGGAAAAACTCAGCCTACATAGAGGAAGACATGACAAAGAGAAAACTGTGCATTGCTTTTTACCAGTCACTTTTGGCAGCATTCCAAAGTCACAGTGAATTCTGATATATCTTTGTAAGAAATGAATTATAGTCCATATTTCCATCAATACCATGATCCAGGCAATGTTCCCTCGAAATATTGTGCTATTTCTGTAATTTTGAAGACCATGGGCAATTCTGTGGTAGATGTTATCTTCAAATGGCCCACAGCTGGGAAAATAAACTCAGGTCCATGGACTTGAGACAGTGGCAGAAAAGATCTGGTATCAGTGCAGGGACAAAAAGGCTGTGCAGGAGATTAAGTTTAGATACCTCTGGACTTGTGGGAGAACTAATTACAGGGTGAAAAACAGGAGGCAGGGAAGAGTCTTCTCCTTTCTCTGTTGCAATATGAGCATAGTCAGCATGTCACACAGGGATGAAATGATTCTCTGGCACATAATACAATACCTTAGATGCAAGAATTGCAAACCTTGGTTTCTTATACGGTCCATATAGGTCAAATTTACATCATTCATTATCTTCAAACACTGTCCTTACCTATAAGGAAGATAAACAGGGAAAGTGGTCCTAGTTGTGTGGATCACCAGGAACATAGCATCAAGTATATCTGATACTGGAGCTGGGTAACTAGAGAAGAATAAAGAAGAAACTAATGGCACCTAAATTGAAGGCAAAGTCATCACCAACTCATTGTGAAACTCAGAGCATTTGGGAAATGTAATACTTCCTGAGAAAAGAAGACAATTTCAGAGCTACAAAGTTCATGAATTGCAGCCACCTGACTTACAAGAACAAATAAAAATTATCTATTGTTTTGTCAGATTTGTACCTCACATTGCTTGCTTATTCAGGTATATTCATTGCAGATACTTACATGCCTTTAAAAAAATCAAAAGAATGTAACTGTAATTGCAAAGTACCGAAATAGGAAAATTCTAGTGGCGATTTGTCACAAATGTGAAAGAGTCAGTGCACCGAAATATAAACTAAGTTTTCACTTAACCTAGATCAGTTTCATTTATTGTAATATCTTTTAATTTATCAGCAAGAAAAAGAGAGCCACATAAATTTATCTGTTGACAACAATGCTGAACTAATCAGTGATCAGTTAACAAAGATGACATGTATTTGTACAAAGCAGCACAATTGACATTGTTTTGTTCAGATTTTTTCCCTTTATGAAATGCATTCTACCATATTTATTATCAGTGAAAGTAAAAAAGGTATTTTTCAAGATTTGAATGGAGCAAAAATATAAGAAGAGGTAGAAAAGTGATTCTCCTCATTAAATTCTGGCAGATTAGACTGTTCTAAGAAAGGCAGGGAAATCTTCTATTTTCATCATTTTGATTTTTGGACTGTCACTACTGCCCAGATGTCTGAGTCTATTGATAGATTTCCTAATAGGTAAAGGGCATAACTAAGTGTGAACACAATTAAATTAAATTTTTGAAATAATACTAAGGTAAGAAAGGGAAATATGGTAAAACGTTAGTATCTACATTTTTTGAAAGAAATTAAGCAGTCCTTTTAAGTAGATGCTTGAAGCAGAGAATCTTGTATTGAAAAAATTTTAAATGTATCAAATAACTAAATCACAAAGATTACTTAATCAATTATATGCTTCTTGCCTTACAAGGATGACAGGAAAAATGAGAATCTTTAACGAAAAATCGTTGATAAAATTTGTCTTTCATCACAGTAGAAAATACAAATTTAAAACTTTTATCATGGTAAGATCATACATTCCTTGAGGATTAATCTAGGTAGTAAATCAAAATCACTTAATTCAGAGAAAACAATGCTTACTTGAAAATAATTTAGTTCTTCATATGGAAAAAGTCCACTAATTTATGAATCACTGAAGTACAAAATACTCTAACAAGGTAATTACACATCTTAGTGCAATAAACCATCCTCCAATTTCTGTGAAGACTTGAGGTGAACAGCTCCTGTGAAGCCACCCAAATGCTCACTCAGACCCCACTTGCCTCCTACCCTAGCCTGCCTAGAACCTTGCCCCCACAACTAACTCACATCCCTCAAATACAGAGGCACTCACCTAAGGGGATGCATCAAAGTGTTCAGTGTGCCTAAGAGCCAACCTAGTTTCAAGGAAAATACCATCAATTTATCTTTCTGTGGGCCTGTAATTTTAGTGTCAGTAGGAAAGTAACAAGATCCACTAGGGAGGACAAAAGCATGGGGTACCCAGGAGATATTTTATCTATCTCAGCTTTATTTTGCTCTCTGCTGGGTCATACCCCTCCAGGGAGAGATGTACTCAAAACTTTTTTCCAAACTTCCATTGACAGGTAAGTGTGAGAGTTAAGATGGGTCATTATCATGCAGACAACAGCAATTATTCATTGTAATTCCAAATTCAAATTAGACTACGTTCAATGAATTCTTTGTGATTCCTGTGCTCTCAGGTGAGGCTCCTGGATTCTCCTGTGAGTTTCCAGGGGATACAACTGTCCTTGCCCAAGAATGAGTTTTAGACAACTAAAACTCATTCTCGAATGGAGCATGTATTTTCTAGGAATTACTGGTCATGTATTCTGTCATTTCCAACTCTAACTCAGCTTTCAATCACTGTGTAAAATTTAAATGTAGATTTTAAAAAAGAAACCCAAAAGTGAAAAGCTAAAGGTAGAACTGGAGGGTGGGATCTGAGATAATCAGAATTCAGTTCAGAAGAACAAAAGACGCTGAGGCACAGCCTTGATAGTCTCCATTTCAGATAGAAACTGAAAGGTCCGTCTTCCTCCTCACTAAGAGGTAGGAAGAGGCTAATAATTTTTCTGAGTGAAACTACAGTGTGCTTCAGGCAAAACTATGTATAGATCTGTGAGTTATGGGACAAAATGAGAACTTGTTATCTACAGGAAATACAAAAGAAATGTAGTGTTTTAACCAGAACCACTCATGTCTCAATTCTAAGAATGAAGAGATAGAACTTTAAAATACTATCAATATACTATTTATACAGATGTAAAAATGGCATTGATGACTTCTCCAGAGAAACAAATTTATAAAAAGCTTTACAAAGCAAAAAAAAAAAATGAAATCATATAACATCAACAGCTTAAAAAATTTTCCATGGAGTGACTGGAGAGGATGGAGCACTTGCCGCAAAGTCCTTAAGGAACTTCAAACATGTCAGTAGAGGTCAGAAATCATGCAGTGAGGGAAAAAAGAGGTATTAAAGGATACATACTTAAGTAGACTACTATACATTCTAATAAATCAGCAATTAGAGACACAGAAAGCAAACAATGTGAGCAATATACAAGAGAAAATTTGGCCAAAGTTGTGAAGTTTGATAAAATACATCAATCAAGAACCTGAATGAATGCTGTATAAAAGAAAGAGAAAGAAAATGATGACTTACCACAGCCCAGTAAAGTATAAGAAAAGTAGAAGAACTGATAAGAAACAAACATAGCAAAAGAATCAAAGGGTTAAAAGACACATGGAAGAATATGGAATATACCATACAAACTAAAAATAGTAAAACTTTGAAAAAAATCTGAAAAATCTAATTATTTTTTAAATTATATTTTTATTAATATATGTTGGTAGTACACAATGATTACTTTTTTCATTTCTTTCTGTTGTAACCTAACTTAAGCACCGCCATGGTGTTCTGTATGTGCCTTGATCCTTCATCCTGAAATGAACTTTGTGCCTCCCAAGTATCACTGCACAGCCCCCAGCCTTTGTTTCACATAAATTCCTCAGCACACCCCTCTAGGCAAACAACAAGATTTCCTGTTTCCTCAGGAATGCACAGATGTGCCTATGAGCTAATTTTTCCCCTAAAATGGGCCTGTTTCTTGGAAGAACCTGCCTCTTGCCTTCGCAAACAGCTTTTGTGGTTTTTGCCTTTATAAGTCCCTCTAACCCTTAACCCAGTTGCACAGCAGTGTAAATTTCACCTGTACTGTGTGTCACTGGGTACCAGCCTAAATAAAGCGCTCCTTTTTCTTTCAAGACTTCTTGGCCTTTTATCTTTTTTCATAGCTTTTGATCTTTGATTTTGGGGTACAACACTTTCCATTAATTTCTGTATCTTGTGAAAGTCTGTTTGAAAGGTGAGACTGTAATGATGATAGTTTTTAAGTAGGTAACGCTTCACAGAATTCATGACTGAAAAAAGTAGAAGATGTGTAAGGACATAAAAGAAAATTTCTTCCAGATGCAAGTGCATCATAAGTGATTAAGAAATGAATGTATAGGGAAAAAAAGAATGAAATGCATAATTGATTAATTAGTTTAGTTTTTTTGTTGTTGGAAATTGAACTCAGGACCTTGTCCTGGCCAGGCAGGCACTGTGCCATTGAGCTGTATCTCTAGCCCCAATAAGTACATAAAGTATGTGAGAAAATAGCAAAAAAAAAAAAAAAAAAAAAAAAAAAAAAAAAAAAAAAAAAAAAAAAAAAAAAAAAAAAAAAAAAAAAAAAAAAAAAAAAGGATTTCCTTCCTTAACTTTTTAGTAGTCTAAGATAATTTACATAAAAAAGAATAATAATGCATTGTGGGACATGTTACATATGTATAATTAAAATGTAGGTCACATTACAAAAATGAGGTAAAAGGAATGTAGTGACAAAGATTTTCATTTTATTGATTTAGTGAACTGGGACAGGTCAAGTGTATATATTTTAATCCCATGAGCATAGTTGGCCAACTTTCAAGTGTTAAGAGAATTTTACACTTAGAATATATCAGTGCCTTAAACAAGTTTGCTCATACTGGTTATATCAAAACTTACTATAAGGGATATTCATACTGAAAATTTCTTAAAATACTTTTACAGATCATTTAATTTATAATGCAGAATATATTTATATATCTATCTATCTATCTATCTATCTATCTATATATCTGTCTATCATCTCTATTTTTATTTCTATTCAAATCATGAGTTGAAAAACTCTGAAATCAAGAATACAGTCTTCTGCTTTGTTTGAACTTATTACATGTGATGGTATGAAAAGCTACTTTGAAGAAAACAAGACATTATGGTTGATTTAAAATCACCTTGCTTTGAAGTCCTACCATGCTTTTGTTCTTCTATTACCATTGGTTCTACCATATTGTGTCTTACTGGATTTTAATATGTATAATAGTATAAACAAATTTTTATGGGAAATGAGATATTATAGTAGCCATTGGTCATCTTCTGTTATTTGGTTCAGAATGCCTTGTAATAGTTTCATTCTCTTGAATGCTTTTATTCTAATTTGTTATGTTTGATATTATTAAGTGTGAAGCAATGCTCAACTATTTCAAAGAAAGAGATATTATGGCAGCTACTGTTGATATCCAATTGTCTTGTTGTGAAGTGCTGTGTTGCTTGTACTGTTCTGTTCTGATCTGCATTGTTCTGTCCTCTTTTGTTTTATTCTCTGTAAAATAAAATTTAAAAAAAAGAATACAGTCAATCCACCTGACCTACTGAATTTCATAGATTAGCAACAGGCTCAGTGGTAGAATATTAGGTTTTCACTGCTGATCACACAGCAGCTTAGAATCTGTGGCCCCTGCTGAAGCCCCACATAGCTGTAATATCAAGGTCTTCTTCTACATGCTGATATCTGGGAAAACCATATTTAAACAGATTCCCCAAAATCAAAGACCAAATCCAAAACTGGGCCTCTGAAATGAATACACATTTCTCTGGTGAAGAAATACAGACAGCAAATAAATATATGAAAAAATGTTCAACATCACTGGTCCTTTGAGTTATGCAAATTAAAACAACACTGAGATTTCAAGAATCTCACCCAAGAAAGAATGGCTATCATCAAGGAATCAACCAATAACAAGTGCTGGAGGGGTCGTGAGAAAAAAGGAACTCTTCTCCACAGTTGGTGGAAGTATAGGCTGGTTCAGCCACTGTGGAAGTCAGTGTGGAGATTCTTCAAAAAAGCTAAAATTAGAGATTCCTTTTGATCCAGCTATCCCACTTGTGGGCATTGTCCCAGAAAAATTGAAAACAGCATACTACAGTGATATAGGTGCATTTATGTTTATAACACCACAATTTGTAATAGCTAAATCTTGGAAACAGCCTAAATGTCTATCAACATAAGAATGGATTAAAAAGATATGCTATTTTTATATAATAGAGTACTACTCAGCTATAAAGGAAAATAAACTTGAGGCCTTTATAGATAAATGGATGCAACTAAAATCCATACTCATAAGTCAAATAAGCTAGACTCACATGTGTAAACATAATATTACCTCCCTAGTATAAGAAACTGAAAAATAAGACCAAAAATCTGAAATAGATATTGTGAAAGGAAAAGAAACAGCCCAAAGTAAAGAACAACTTGGAGGAGTGAAAGGATAAAAGAAGGAAGGAAAAAGGGAAAAAAATATATATGTATGTATGCAAAAGATAGCAAAGATAATTATACCACTGATGTGTCTTAGTTCATTAAAGAGAGTTGTTTGTGCTTATAATACTTGATCAATTATGCATGCCTATATCTTGTAATCTGAGGAACTACTTTGAAGATAACAATATGCAATATATTAACCACTCTCAATTTCTTATTATCTTATTTGTGAAATTCTGTATCTTTTTTTTCTGTTTGATATTTAAAAAATGAAAAAAGGTTTAAAGTTATGGTATTTCTTCACATATGTATCTTTTTATTCTCTTTTTTCTATACTCATATTTCATCTACTTATCATTTGTATATGCTAGAATTTTTTTATGTGTGTTCACATCTTATGTGTATTTATTCATCTTTCAAATTTTAATTTGATCACAATGTAAAAGCAGCTAAGTGCTGCAAGTGCCCCAGTGCTGGGAAGGTGGCAAAGGCCTGCAGTGTAGCTCCAACACATTCAGTTGACAGCTGGTGGCAGCAGGATCTGAAGATGCATAGTAAGTACCTAGAAGTTGAAAGTGATCCTTGTATCCATCAGAATATGAATAAATGAACAAAACATCATACCCATTCAATATTCATTTATCAGAAAATTGTTTAGTCCCCCAAAATGAAGGGAAATTTTCTCTTTTGGGAAAATACTGATGGAACGTGTATAAATTATGCCAATAGAAAGGGAAGCAGGCAGAGAGATTGAAGGAATATTGAGGGGAGAGACGGCACATAAAAAAAAATAACATGTGCTATGTATATGTACCAACTCTCTATGTCAAATGTAATCACTGTGTGCTGCAAACATGCACTAATAAAAGTTTAAAAAACTCTTTAAAAAGAAAGAATCCAGTCATAAGACAAGTACAGCAAACATGTACTAAAAAAAGGACATGTATGTCATTCCACTTATGAGACATAGTTAGAGAAGTCAAATTATGGAGATAGGGAATAATAGAATGGTGCACTCCAGAGTTTCTGGGCAGGGAGAATTAACCAGTTTTTTCAGTTTTTAAGCTTAATAGATGTGTGATAGATGGTAATGACAGTCCCACAATCAGGTGAATGCACCTAAAGATGCCGAACTGCATATATGCAAAATGTTAAGATACAATTATATACAGATTTAAAATAAGTTTTTAAAATTTTTTTAATGGTTATAAAATAATGACAGGAATGTGGAGCACCTCTGACAGCACTATCAACTGATGCATTCATTTTGGGAAATCTACTTGGTGGTAGGAGTAACTCAAGCTGCACATTTACATGGCCCACAGTCCAGCAGTCGTGCTCCTTGGGATGCACCCAAGAGAAATGTTGAGGCACATCCTCCAGATAAAGGGTCACAAATATCCTCCACAGTATCATATCGCATTCCTCAAGCTGACTGATGCTCTTTCTAAACAGTCTTCAGATAATGAGAATGCTTTTAGCAGATGCTGATGCCCTGATCTTAGACTGCCAGCTCCCAGAATTTCAGCAAATAAATTTCCTCTCTTTGTAAGTTATCCACTCAGCAAGATTTTGTTTTGGCAGCAAACTCAATGACAGCATGTTTATTTACTTACAAAGATATGTTTGGGAGGAGTAAAAAAAAATATTCTCAGATGTTCCTAATTTATTGGAACTGTTTTTGCTTTGTTTGGTTCTACATTTATATTTATAAATATATATTGATTTATAATTCTGGGAGTAAAATTAAAAATAAGGAATACAAAGTGCTTGGTGGTGGGAGCAACATGGCTGCTGAGTAAGATACAGTGACCATCTCCCCACAGGTAAACCAAGCTGTACTGCTACTCATCCACCAAAATACTTCCATAAGAACTTAGGAAATCAGTCTGACCAGGCCATCAGGTCTGCTTCCTGCAGGTAACAGCTCAGGTCAAGGAAGTAGTAGCCAGACCTGCCCCCACATGCACACCATCTGCCATCTTGGACACTGGTAGCCTGGGAGAGCTTGGAAAAGCAGCGACCATCGTGCATCAGTACACCCAATGGCCACCGTCAGATACCCGTAATCAGCACTGGCCAGGAGAATGAGCTAGTCATGCTCAGGGAAATCGTAGCCAATGTGGGAAATGCCTGGTACTCCACTACCTGCTTTTCCAGAAGAACCCAGGAAAAGACTGAGAGGCAAAAGACATTCTTTGACCTCCCACCCATGCAGAGTAAGTCAAGGAGATGTAAACATGGAAGAGATTGAGAGTTGTACGTTTGGAGTTTCTAAAATGATGGCAACTGAAAGAAATTAGGACACAAATATTATTTCAGGTTAAAAAAGAAACAAAAAGCATATTAAAAAATTGCTGAGCATTTTTAAGAGGACATAGACTAAGAAAAAACAGAAGAACATAGGAAAACAAGGAAACCTTGAATGAACACTACAAGAAAGATATAGAATGCATGAAACAAATTCAAAGAGATATACAGGAAATTAAAAACTCCACTAGAATCTGGAAAAATTGCTTGAAAGAGACAGAAGATAAACTTTCAGACCTTAAAGACAGGTTTGCAGTTAGTTATCATGAAAGGAAAGATATCTTAAAAATAACAAGGAATGAGCAAATAACAATTTAATAGCTGTGAGATGACACAAAGAAAAATAATTTAAGAGTGATAGGTGTCAGCAAAATGCATGGGTCACCACAAATGACATAAAAGCACTATTTACAGAAATAATAGCAGAAATCTTCCCAAGATGGGAAAAGGACCTGACATGCATATAAAAGAGGCAAATAGAGATCCAGATAGCCACAACCAAAATAAATCTACACCCTAACATGTGGTAACCAAGATATCACAAATTCAGCATAAGTACAGAATATTAAAAACTATTAGAGAAAAGTAGCAGATCACCTATAAAGGAAAACCCATCAAAATCACAACAGACTTCTCAACATAAATCATCATGTCAAAAACAAGTTGGAGTGAAGTATTTCAAATCCTGAAAGAAAACAACTTTGAACTCAGATTGATGTACCCTGCAAAACTATCTTTCAAAATTAATGGAGAAACAAGATGCTTCCATGACAAAGAACAACTGAAGGAATTCATGACCACCAAACCAACCCTACAAAAAATACTGAAGGACATTCTAAAGAGTGATAAAAATGACCATGGTTCCAGAAACAGCAGCCAGTAGGACAAGCAATTGAATGGAAGGGGACAGTTAGGCAACCAATGGTAGGAAAATAGCATGGCATACATAAACCAGTGCATGTGGGCCATAACCATTAATGTAGATCATCTCAATTCACCAATAAAAAGAAACACAGACAAAGTGGATTAGAAGACAGGATCCATCGATATGCTTTACACAAGAAACACGTGAAATCCATAGACTGAAAGTCAAAGGAGAGAGAACAATGCTCTATGTGACAGCAAACCAGAAAAAAGTGGGGGTACCTTGCCCATCAACTGCAGAATGGATAAGAAAGATATGTCATTTTTATATAATGGAAAGTTTTTCAGTTATAGGGAAAGATAACCTCCAGGCTCTTGTAGGTAAATGGATACGTCTTGAGATCATGCTCATGAGTGAAATGGTTTAGAGTCACATGGGTGAGCATCATGTCGTCTCCCGCGTATAAAAAACTAGAGTTAGTGGGAACCAAAATGCATTGTGAAAGTGAAAAGGGAGGAAATGTCTAAAAAAGGAAAGAAGTGGCTACTGTTAATTTATTATCTTGTTTTGAGGCCCTGCATTGCTTTCATTGTTCTGTTTTGTTTGTTTTATTCTGTTTTGTTTTGATTTTACTGCATGTGATGGCGTAAGCAGCTATTTCAAAGGTAACAATATATATTATGGTAGCCATTACTGATTTCCTATAATCTTATTTGAAGCCCTGTATTTCTTTTATTGTTTTATTTTGATTGATTTTATTCTAATTTGTTTTGTTTGATTTTATTATGTTTGATGGTATAGGCAGCTACTTTGAAGAGAAGAGGCATTATGGTACCCATTTGTTGATTTCCTATTATTTTGTTTTGAAGTCCTGTATTGCTTTGTTTTGTTTTGATCAATTTTATTGTTCTGTTTTGATTAATTTTATTATGCCTGACGATATCAGCAGCCATGTTGAAGATAAGAGACATTGTGGTAGTCAATGGGTGATTTCCTTTTATCATGCTTTGAAGTCCTCTAATCATGTTCATTTTCTTGTTTTGATTGAATCTATTCTATTTCATTTTTTTGGTTTTATTCTTTTCAAAACAAATAAATAAAAATATGAATTGTTTTTCATAGTTTCCATTATTATGATAATATAAAGTAAAAATAATTCACTCATAGACACAAATATTTCATAATCTCTACTGTCTGTGCGACCTTTTCTTAAATGCTGAAAGGGTGGAAACAGAGCATGTCTCCTAGTAATCAGGAAGTGAGAAAAAAATGCCAAGTGGTTGTTAAAGTATAGAAAGTTCTAAAAATGCCCGCATTCTGAAGACATATCTTAAAAGTAAGAATATTTTATTTTTGAAACTTGAAACTCACTAAGTAGTTCATAAGTAGTTTCATTATCAAGAGAAAGTCTTAACAACACAAAACTGTCTTAAACTACTTCAAATCTTTCATGCATTTCTTAAAATTATTTATTTTCTTTATTATGCTTTTTTGAATTATATAAATTTCCTGATATAAACCAAGCATGTATTTCAGGGATTAATCCTATTTAAAAGTGATTACACTGTTTATATAATACTGCATTTCTTATATTAATATTGGGTTAAGGAGATTTGCTTCCGTATCCATGGATAAGAAAGACGTATAAATTTCTTTCCTTATAACATTTCCAGCTTGTGGCAAAAATTTGCATGGCAAGAAATAAACTATGTGCATTCTTCTTCTGGTTTTTGAATGAATTCTGTTAGATTGATTGAATTTGTATCACCTATATCTAAATTTTTAATATATTACCATAAAACTGTTCATAGTATTTTCTTTACAAAGATCCCATTGTGTTATATCTGATTCTTCCTATGAGTCTCTTGTGTTTCTCTTTACATTTGAACTCATTTTTCTAGAAATGTATCAACCATAGTAATCGTTTGTGAGAACCACTTTAAAACATTATTGATGTTCATTCTTCATATCCTGTTTTTTATTTTTTGAAGGCTATTATTCATTTTTACATTTATTTCTTATTTTTATTCAAAATTGTTCTCATTTTCTGTCTTAATAAACTGGGAGTATCTTAGCTTATACGAAAGGACCATAGACCGGGAAGGTTAAAAAGCAAACATTATTGCTCACAGCTTTGTAGGTTGGAAGTCCAAGAGGCAGATGACCAAAGAGTCAATGTCTGGTCAAGGCTGACTTCCTGGCTTGTGAATTGTCAGGTTCTCAGTGTATCTGCACATTGGTTTTCTTAGTAGGCTTTGACAGCCACATCTTTATCTTCTTTTCTTGTATCACCATTAATCCCATGATGCAGTCACCACCCTTCTGACATAATCTAACCGTAATTAGTTACAAACTTGAACGCCATTACTTTGGAGGGTGAGACTTCAACATATGAATGGAATCAGGCACAAACATTCAGTCCTTCAAAGGTAAAGAATTTTTTTCAATCATTTTGTTTCTTGAGATAAGAATTTAGAATTTATACAATTAATGAGGTACTGTATAGAGATGAGCTGCATCTATCTACAAATTCTGAGATTTCATTCACCTTTAGCTACTTTCTCTCTTTGTGATTTTTTCTTGTAAAAGTTTATTTAGAAATGCTGTCTAATAGTTTATATTTTGGTAAATATCCATATATCATACAGTCATACATTTGGTATATTTTGATAGTTTTAGAATGTAAACTGTCTAGTTTTTTTCTTTTGTTAACTTTGAGGAAATATTTGTTAGCTAGCATATGGCAATGTTGGTGGATCTGTTCTGCGAACTTAAAAAGAATACATATTTCCCAGTTTTGAGGTGGAACAGCTTACAAACATGAATTAAGTCACAGAGACTGCTGTATCATTTGAAGCTTTGCTTTCCTTCATATGTATTTTTCATTTTGTCTGCTTGGTATAATAAGTAGTGCTGGTGTTTATGATTTCGAATTTGTCAATTTATTCCCATAGTGTTTTCATTTTTTCTTTAAGTGTTTAATGTGTTTTAGAAACTTAGGCACTTATTAATATGTCCACTTGATTTACTCTAACTGGATTATGATTATGAAGTGTCTAAATTTATAGTCTAGCAAAGCCAGCTGTATTACACTTACTATTCGTATGGTGTAATTTTTCATCTAGAGACTTCCATTTAAGGGCTCCTTGATCATCAAGTTTTGTTGCACAGGAAACAGTAAACTGTATATCTTAAAGTTTATCACAATATTAATCCATATCTATATTGCATATTTATATGAGATATATACTTTTTCTTAGTTGATATCTTTTTATTCTAAAAAAGCAAAGGAAAAAAAAGGATAGAAATGATACATAATTTCAAAAATTAGGAAATTAACACTAGTTATATACTGTCCTTACTATAGTAGTTTATAAGAGATTACATGTAGGAAGAACTGAATAAATATAACTCTATTCTCTAAGATCAGATATAAATGGACAAAAGTGTAAATATACCATCTCCATAGAATTTGATTTTGTTTATAAAAATAGAAATATTTACACTAACATTGTTTTAATATTATAAAATGATAACTTTTAAAGTCAGTAAGTATATAAATACTAATCAAGTTACATTAAGATTTTCAACATTGTTTTGAGGATAACAGTATAAAATATAACAGCCATTGTTATATTCCTACCATCTTATTTTGAAATCCTGTATCACTGTTTTGTTGTTGCTGTTGTTGTTGTTTTTATTGTCATCATTTGGCTTTTGCTCATTTTTTTGGATTTTTTGCTTACTTGATTGTTTTCTAATTTTCTGCATTTTTTCTCTTTAAAATATAAATAAATAAACAAATAAATATCATAGATAAAAACCATATTTAAATTTTGACTTTTCCCAGGCTACCAATATGCACAGCCCTGGTACTGTGTAGTGATGCTGGGCAGTGCAGTGACCCACAGCTCCCAGCAGCCACAAGATCATAAGAAGAAAACATCTAATGCTCTATGTTTTGTCCTGTTCCTAAACTATAAAGTCCAGTAAAATAGATGGATTTAATGCATTTTTCATTGTATTTCCAATATTTCCAGCCTGTAATTGGTTTATCTAAATGCAACACAATAATCATTTAAAGAATATCTGTATAAATATTTTAAGAAATTTAAAGACTGTGTGTTTAGCTCAGTGGCATAAGAACCTGCCTGGCAAGTTGTGAATTTGATCCCTGGTAGAAAAAAAATTTTTTTTCAGTTTATCTACCTTTGATAAAATGAACGTAAACACATTTCTATGTCATTGTGTATGCTGTGTCAAAAAGTTGAAAAACTATCACTCCAAAGATAAAAATGTATCTGTTCTTGACCTTTCCAAATTCCTCTATTATTTTATAAGTAGAAAGATCTGCAGTATATTCATGTAACCCTCTTTTGTCCAATGAACTGTATTTTAATTATATAAATATTTTGTTCTAACCAGTTCTGTGACATTTAAGAAGTTAAGAAAGAAACAAAACATGCTTTTGGTATTTTATCATGTGTATATGTATTTTCATTCTTTTTTTCTGTAATTTCATAATTCAATTAACTATCACATGCATACTCTACAAACCTTTATATGTGTGTTTATACATCTTTCATTTTTATATATTGGTATGTAATGCCTGAGATTATATCTCTAAATACATTATTATACTGTCATGCTGAAAATGTTTTTCATGAAATTTGAAATTTCTGAAAAATATTTTAATGTTTACAAATATTATTCTTTCTTTGCATTCACTTTGATTTCATTTTAACTTATTAGTATCATCTACTGCAATGTATTTCATTTTGTTACATTTACTGTAGTTTTTTTTTTCTTCACTTCTTTGGCAATTTTGCTGAGATGTACTTGATCTCATTTTTTTCCCTCTGTATATCATGTAGAATTCACGATTAAAGTGGGTTTGCAGGTTTGACAAATAGGGCACAATACTCCCCAAGTATTTATGACATTTTCTACGTGATTATGACCCATCATTCCTCACATTTATATGTCAGAGAGATTTGGAGAAAAGAACTGAGCACAATTCTCCCAGATGGCTGTGGTCCAGTGGGGAATACAGTTAAGAGTGTTAAATGTCCCAATAAATTCTTTCCTCCCCTGAGGGATTGTGTCACCTGTCTACAGACACTAAAGCTAGAAGCCAACTGAGAGATAAGCTAATGGAGCTTTACCCTTAAAATCATGTTGGCTATGCTCAGGTGCACCAAACCACTCACACACCCCAGTAGGTAAGTGGATCTTGTATTCGAGGGATGGAGAAGTAGACGGGTGAGCAGGTAGACAGTGTGGCCTCTGAGTGAGGAGTTTGGTGGACCCTGATGAACAGTTCATCTCCAACCATCATACAGCTCAGAGGAAGTTCACTCTGCAGTGCAATGGGAAATTCTCTTGTGAGTGTTTTAGTGCTTTTATGTAATGATTCACAAAATTAATAGACTTTTTCAGATGAAATCTTAAGGTAATAATAATATGGGTTGTTTTCGCTCAATTAGAGGATTTTGAGTTACTACCTAGATCCATTTTAAGGAAGATATCATCATGTCACTTTAGAATAAATCTGTTAATTTGTGTTTACACCCCTATGAGCAGAAACTTTCACCATGATTATACATCAGATGCTCAGTTGTTCTTCTATTATTGATATAAAGCAGAATTCAAACTGCTAATGAGTAACACTTGTAGTTCACTATACTTAACATTTTTAAATTATTTAATATTTAATGGTATTCTTTGTTCAAGTGATTTGAATATCCAGAGATCTAAGCCTATAAAAGAGCAAATCCAGAGGGCAAATCTGATAAAATAGAGATTTGCATTTTGTCATATTGAATTTTCCTGCCCTGATGCTAATTTCATAATTTTCCACTTAATGTTGTGCTCATCTCACCACATGCTCCACCTATTAGATAATCCCATTTCAACACATATTGTAACTTGGGAGGCTATGCCATTAAAAATAAAGGACTCAAAGGGACAACAATAGGAACTTTCTGTCTCTCTAAAAGTATACTAAGAATATAATCTTGCAGAATTTGTTTTAGAGACTGTTATTTTCTCTTCAAATATTTCCATATATCTTCATTTCAGAATTCTTTTTAAGCTTTAATTGGGAGTGATATGTGAGAACCCATTTCTTGAGAGCAAATTTTAGAACAAAATGCTTTCAGCTGCCCTGATCTCTGTCAGTAGGTGTTAGATCCACTCTGCCAACAACAGTTATTGCAGCATTTATAGTCAAGAGATGAACAAAAACTAATCTACATTTTTGTGTAATCAATAAGAGAGGTTAGGCTTATAATCAAAAGTGAAAATTGGTTCATGAGATCACAAGGTGACCTTTGTTTCATTACTAGTTTGGGCAGGAAATCCTTAACACATAGCGTTTTCTATTCCTGGGCGATGGCTATTTTGTTCCTGTGAAAAGTGTCACTGTGATTTTCCTGTTTCTGTACTAGGCATAGTGATTTCATTATCCAGATTTTTCACAAAACCATGTAAACATCTTGATTCTCTAAATACCCAATAAGAAGAAAGCACCCTGGATTATACTTAACAATCTATTAAATTTTCACAATTATCTCATTTGCACCCCTGATTTTGAGGGAGGGTGGTTGCCATCAGTACTCAAATAGTCCTGATTTTTCCTTTTCCTGGGTGAAGCACATTTGAGAAACGCTGCATACCTGGAAGTGAGCACAGTGGCTGATGACTTTGCCTTTCTCACATGCCAGCTGTTTCTCTTCTATTCCCAGTGCTGTTTTTCACTGTCTGAACATACTGAATCTCACTCCCTGGGCAGTGTTTTTCTTTTTTACCTTTATTCATAGCTGAAGAAAATGTTGAACAAGGTGAAATGAAGATCACTAATAGGCTACATTAACAAGAAGCTAGGAGTTTCCTGTCATATACTTAGGGAAACAGGGAATTTATGGAAGATAAATCATTTCGTGCCTGAGCCATGCAGAGTGTGCCCATATTGCAGCTGAGTGAGGAGATGTGTACTCTCTGCCTTCCGTGTGCACTCTCTAATTACTCTACCACAAGGTGACACTTGTACAGGGATATGCAGAGGCCACTTCTTGTCCCATTGATTGCAGTTCTTTCCTGCCACTGGCTCAAGTACACAGATGAGCATTTTTCCCAATTTGTGGCATTTTATGTTATGTGTATGTGAAGATGCCTTTCATTTTGGAAATTGCAAAAATATTACCATGTTTCAAATAAATCATTCCTGAGTCATATTATTCATAGGAATGAATTACATTTATCCTGAGGGAAGCTACTTAGTGAGTCATAAGAGCTTTCCAAGATGGTTGTCAAAAAGAATGTAGAGATTCCCTTTTGGCATTTTTTCATCCATGCATATTTACCTTATCTGCATGCTGCTCATTGGGGATTTTTTACCTCTTTCCCAGGGTGGCTTTCTGAATATAGCTACTCGAGGCCATTTCCCTTTGTTGCTTTTCCTTGGTTTTTTTATTAGTATATTTATTGGTCATCTCCCTGAGGAAAAATTTTTCCTCCAGTGTTAAATGAGACTTTTGTCCATATTAAGTTAGGCCAGCTAAATGTATCTCAGAATCATCACTACTAAGAGTTGTGTTATAGGAAGAACTCCCAGATTACTGATACCTAGAGTCCATGTTTGGCCCCCTACTCTTGTTTTACCTGCATTGTGCTAAGCAGTTATAAGATGGATGAGGCACAGCTGTGAGGTGTCATGTTTGAAGATTGCCTTTAATTTTACTTCATGAGATGTTCACACTTTTCAGTAATATGTTCCTTTATATCTATGTATACACCTATATTTTTTCACTTATATACAATACATAAAAAGATATTTTGAGTATGTGTTTACATGACACAGATTTATGTGATTCTTAAAACATAAAAATAGTTAAATTATTCATCATTATTTTTTGCTATCTCACAATAGAGCTAATGCAATTTGGTGATTGTGATTGCATCAAATTGAATCACATTCCTTGATTACTGCTCTAAAGGAAGGTTGGTTGAAGATTACCAGTTTCAGGCAATGACTCACTGATCCCAAGGTACCTTGTAGGTTATGTAGACATGTGGCGCGTGCACACATTTGCCATACTTTTGTAATTTCTATGTAGGGTCATTTTCCTACATAACCATAAAGCAGTGAACTTCTATTCTGTCACTTGTTAAAAGATTTGGGTATTTTCCTTGGCCACTTTTGGAATGTTATGTATTAAGATTCTTCTTGGAGCAACTTTAAACTATATCCTAAATTTTAGAAAATCACATTAAAAGACAAATTTTAATTCATATTTTAATTTACATTATGTTGCTCTTTTAATATATATGTGTTGTTATATATCCATTAACATTACAAATTTCAATATGATTTGTATAAATTTTGAAATTTTCATAAAGTAGGGCATTAAGAAATCAGTGCACTTTCTGCATAAGTACATGAAATGCAATGCCCCTTGCTGAACTCTATTTTATGATATTATGTGATTCAAAAATCTCACAGATAACCAGATAAGTAGACTTATTTTTAAAGTTTTCCATTTTTCCTGGGCACATTGTATGTCTCCTAAATTTACTGCGTTTGTGAATTCTATACAGGGACATATAAGACGCTTCTTTGGTCCTGGAGCACTAAAGATGAGAAAAATTACAAAAATATCTTCTAAATATTACTGTTTTATTTCAGAAGTATTATGATAACTCAGCAAGCAGAGCCATAAAACAGCCATGATGTGTAAGAGGAGGGACAGAAGACAACCCATGAGGGATACAAAGGGTGTTGCTGGAGGTGACTACTGAAATGGGGAAGTTCACGTGGACATAAATACACATAATTTGATGAATTGTACTGTTAGCAGAGATTAATTAAAGAGGTGGTATTGTAATGATTTTCTGTGTTTTTATTCTCAGATATGATATAATTCTTCATGAAGATGAATAAAAACAGCAAAGTTTTCAGGTTTATTGACATACAATACCTGTTTTTCTTTGAAGTCAGCATTGGAATCATAGCCAACATAATACTGCTTCTCTTTCATGTCCTCACATTCTTTCTGGAGCACAGGCCCAAGCCCATTGATTTCACCATTGGTCACTTGGCTCTTATTCACACTGTGATGCTAGTAACTCTGTGTTTCATAGCTGTGGACATTTTTGGATATCAGGATATAGGGGATTATATTAAATGTAAATCTGTTATATATTTGCACAAGACGATGAGGGGCCTCTCTGTCTGTACCACCTGCCTTCTGAGTGTCCTCCAGGCCATCACCCTCAGCCCCAGGAGCTCCTGGTTAGCAAAGTTCAAACAGAAATCCCTGCACCCGAACATCTGTTGCTTTCTGTTAATATGGGTCATCAACATGCTTATAAATTGTCGTTTCTTAATCTCCACCATTTCAACCCCTAATGTGACTTCTTATAACCTTATGTTTGTCACTCGTTCCTGCTCCCTTTGGCCCATTAGTTACTTACTTAGATATGTAAGTTTTTCCATCATGACTTTGCAGGAAATGTTTTTTATAGGGCTAATGGGTCTCTCAAGCATGTACATGGTGATTCTTTTGCACAGGCACAAAAGACTGTCAAAGCATCTTCACAGAACCAACTTTTGTCCAAATGCATCCCCAGAACAAAGGGCTACTCAGACAATTTTGTTGCTCATGAGTGTCTTTATTGTCATCTACGCTTTGGACTGCGTTATCACCTCTACTTCTGGAGTGTTTTGGAGACATAACCAGATTCATCATTGTATCCAGATGCTGGTTGGCAATGGCTATGCAATAATCAGTCCTTTAATTCTCATCAGTACTGAAAAGCGAATGGTCACATGCTTCACATCCATGTATTGGAGAGACAGCTAATGCTTGTTTGTCAGTGATAGATAATTTCTCAGACAATGAAAAAATGCTTTAAATATCTATTAGACACTTGACATATATAAAATTATACTTTTCCTTTTAAATGTATTTACTTTGATATACGTGACTGAGAAGCATATAGCAGATAACTTAAATTTAGCAATATAGTTTTGGAGAAATACAGGCTTCAATTCCTATCATACATAAAGGACTTGAATTCTCACCTGGTTTCAAACTCTAAAGAATATGGTACATTATTCCTTTTCTGGAATATATTAGCAGTATAAGAAAAAGCCTGAAGAATGCATTACAAAGCTGTATAAAATATTTGAAATGTTTTTGTGTTTATATTTTAATATTTGCTATATTTGTTGCTATTTATCAGTATATATGTTGTCTTACATGATATTTATTTGATATGAGTTGCACTTAAGAAATTTGTTTAATGAATGTAAAAGGAAAACCTGAAACCATTATTAGCATATTAATAACTTCTCTGAGTTATTAAACAGCATATGTGTAAGATCTCTAAGTGAAGACAGCAGATAAATAAATTTGCATGAGATCATTGTTAGTATTTGACCTAAGGTGGGTTTGGAAAATATGTGAACAAATTCCATAAAGTCCAGTTATTATAATTTTAAAATTATTGTCTGTATTGTGTACACATTAATGATATCAATTCATGACTGCAGAGAGCAATAAGATTCAATTTCTATTTTATTCCTTAATTAATATGCACTGATAAAACTTTACAGTTTAAGTACAAAATAGACTGTAGTAATTTTAGGTATACTACAAAATAAATCCAGATAATCAACTCTGTATTTAAACTGGATAGTCAATAATTGGATCCATTACATATCATTTTTAATATTACTGTGATTTTATTATGAAATTTTGGTGTTATTTTTATTTGAAAAAATCGAAGTAAATCATAGGGTTATTACTGTTTTAAGAGCAAAATATTAGGACCAACATAAGAAATACACATGCAAAATTGAAAATGATTTTCAAAATACTTTTTCTGCAATAGAATGTCTGTGTGATGTGATTCTGAGAATATTGTTCCATAACACAAATCATGTACATAGTGTTGTTGTAGGTGATGTTACAAGCTATTTGGACTATCTCCTGCTCTAAATTCTGAATAAATTATTCAAACTTTTATTTAAATTCCTTGCAGTGTTTATGAAGATATGCATAATTCCAGAGCCTAATTATAAAGGATTATCTAAAACTACAGCATAAAAAAAATCAAAAAGTGTGCTAACTCCTAGGCATTCAGAGGTAACCCAAGTAATTATACCTTAGGGCTGGTATGCACCACTAACAGGCTTAGGCAGCATCAGGTATGACCCTGGAGGCTAGCATAATGGGAATAATCACTTGGTTACTCATGATAGGATGTACTGGAAGAGATCGAGTTTGAGGGAATTTTGCATGCTTTTGCTATGTGCCCCTAAAATCTGTGAACCATAACACACACCAGAAACAAAGGCTAAGACCTTGATTGGTTTAGATCACACCAATCAGTGAAACAATTATTTTTAGAGATCATTTTAGCCTCTAAAATTAGGCACGAGGCAAAGACACCATGCTGAGAAGCTCCTCTTCTGAGCTTCTCCCTGCCACACAGTGCACCGCTGTTTCACAGTTCCCGCTTCGGCAACATTATGAGTAGACCCCTGCTTCGTATCAATTTCTCTAAGTTCGACATTCTGTGCCAGAATGAACTTTTGTTTTAAGTCATTCTCATCTCGCCTAATGCATTCATGCCAGGTTAAGTGGAAGGAAACAGGAGGGTGGAAAATCTCTTCACCAGAGGACCCCTTGCCTTCCACAGCTCTACTTGACACATTTTATGACAGAAAAGGTTACAAAATTTTCAGTCTCTCATGAGGTCATCAGTAGAACGGTAGTGAAATTCAGTTAAGTACACATTTAAGAAGAGAATTCATTCCATGAGAAGTGGCAAAGGTGACACTGAAAGTCAGTTCCCTACTTGCATATGACAAAAAGGCAAATTTTCCTTCAAATCCAATTTTATTTAAAATTTAACAAATCCCATAATTCAATTCTTGTATTAGTGTACCAGAGAAGGGAAGGTGCAGGTGAAAATTTATCTCAATAATCTTTTGAATTTTATTCATGTATTATAAGTATTTCAGGATTACACAGCACTTCAGAGCATAGTATCAGAATCAATGAAAAGAACTAGAACTTCAGCACTTTGGATATTGTACAACCACATAAGTGTGTAATACAATATGATAAACATTGAAGAAATTGAAAAGCATGCATGAAAAGTTGTAAAGCAGAAAGGCAAATTTAAAATCACATACGTAGATTAAAATCATTGGATGACTTTCAGTTCTACTGAGATATAATTCAGTCTTCATGCTAAATTCAGCAAAAATTTTAGTTAAGGTTTCTTCATAACCTAAGTGATAATCCTGGAAAGCAATGAAGAGCAGGCAGCTGTGAAAAGGGACAGCAAATACAAATCTGGCTTACACAGGTGTCAGTTTCCCACTACTTTTATCCCATGGATTTCCTTTTCTCTCTCATTTATGCCTGCCACTGGTAACAGAGATCGTATCCTTGAGGTCACAGGAAAGACTGTAAAATGGGCTTTTAAGGACCAAAATGTCTAGAAGAGAATCCCAGAGAAGACATAATCAGAGTACTGCAGCATAATAGCAGGCTTGTAAAGCAGTGTGCTCCTAAACACCTTAAGTATTGAGTTTGACACTGTGACTTCCATTCTGTTCTCCAAAGTCAAAATGAAGCTGAAAAGTTAACATTTTAATCCATTCAGAACATTAAAGCAGCCATGACGGCATCAGAAAAAACATAACAGGACATCCAGACGCAATTTGCAAAGTGGCCAAAAAACACGAGTAGCTGTGCCCAAAGTGAGGGGAACATTGTGAAAATGAAAATGATTAATGACAATGTCTTCTACTGTAATAAATTTTAAAAACATTAACATTCCCCATATTTTAATTGCACCTCATACATCAGATTCAGAAAGTAAAGGAAAATTCATTTTAAATATCTCATTATAGGAGCAACTTTTAAAAAATTCAAATGGAAATTTTAGAATCAAATCAACAGTATCTTCATGAAAATCTCCTCATAGACTGTGCAGTAAATTGAGATCATAGTAAAAGAGTCAGAATATTTGATAATATAGCAACAATCAGAAATGAGATCAAAAGAAGATAACTTCAAAGATGTACCAAACAATATGAAAATATTTAAAGTACATGTATCTGGTACTGTAATAAAAGAAAGACATTTTGGTACTACAAAATCTTCTAATCTATGAGTATAGGATATATTTTCATTTATTGGTGTCCTTGTCAGTTTTTTCATCAAGTTTTGAGAAGCTTCTCTCCACCTGGCTTTTTAATCATGCCATTTGTATGCTGGAGCCTACTGACTATTTGGACTAAATCCCCTGAAACTGTGGGCTCAAATTAACTTCTCTTTCTTTAATTTCTACTTGTCATGTATATTGTTCTAGGGATGAGAAAATAACTGATCCAGAGATTATTTTCATCATTTTTTGATTGATGGCTTGTTCTTACCATACAGAATCACTATTAATTTTGGTTGCTAAATTTGCGACCTATGTCTGTGCTTGTTTTGCTGTAAGTTCTATAATTTCTTGGTGGAGTCTTTAAGGTTTACATACAATAAAACTGTCATTGACACAATTTAACTTCTTTTTGTCTATATGTATGCCTTTCGTTTACTTATCTAACTTGAAAAGTCACCCTTGCATATGATATTAGCAGTAAGTTTGCTTTACTGTGCTTAATATATACCAACTATGCCTCCTTTTCAGGGTTATAAAATGAACTGGTACTGAATTTTTCTTAGAAGCTTTTCTTTGAATCTCTTGTTGGAAATCATGTGGTTTCACCTTTTATTACTATAGTATAACACATTTCCTGATGTACATATTTTGAACCATCATTGCATATCTGGGTTAAGTCCAAGCTGGTCACACTGAGTGGTCCTGTTAATTTGCCTCTGAATTGAACTTCCTAGTACTTTCTTGAGAATTTTCACAAGTGAGTGGTTGAATGATATAACAATCTAATAATGAATTAAAGGCATTAATGCCACCAAAATATTCATAATATTCAAAATTATCTAAAGACTGTGTGTGATTTGGGTTTTTTTGAAAAGAATAAAATCAAATGAGAGAAAAACAAAATGGAGTCACTCAAAACAAAATGATGGACATAGTACATGATTTAAAACCACAATACAAAGTGACCTACAATAGTTATTATGATGTCTCTAGTTATCTTCAGTAGAATTGCTCATATCATCAGGCACAATAAAATTGAACATAGCAGTACAGAACAAAACCAATAAAAACAAAACATTGGAGACATTATAGGACTTCAACAGAGGGTAATAATCAAAGCAGAATGGGTGTCATAGTGAATCTTATTGTCTTCAGAGTAGCTGCCAATACTCTCAGACTTGATACTATCAAACATAACAGATTTGAATAAAATCAGTCAAGACAAGACAATGATTGAACAAAACAGATTCAAATAAAATCAGTCAAAGATTATGTGTGATTTGAACAAAAGTTTTCAGAGATAAAAAAGAAACATAAAATTTTTTGAATCCAGAAAGAATTTCCAACTAGGTCAAGCAATCTTGAGCAAAAGAATAAAATTCAACACTTCACAATTCCTGACTCAAAAATACCATACAAAGATATTGTAATTAAAGCACTATTGCACTGGCATGAAAACAGATACATCCCTCTATTTAAATAGCACAGAAGTCTCTGAAATAAATCCCAGTCTTCACAGTTTATTGATTTTTTACATAGGTGATAAGGGCAAAAATAGTGAAAGGACTATTTCTTTAATAAGTTGTATTGCAAAAAGTGCATTTCCACTTGTGGAATAATGCTGGATTCTTATCTCATATTGTACACAAAAATCAGCTCAAAATAAAAAGAAGGGCATTAATACTTGAAAGCTGAAAGTATGAGAAAACAATATAAGTACAAAGTTTCAGAAAATTTTTAGGAGGATGATTTTTAGGATAGGGTGTCAAAATCACTGGCAGCAATAGCAAAACCACACAAATGGGATTATAGCCAACTTAAGATTCTCTACAACAAAAGAAAGAATAAAAGGATGATAAACCCACTAAGTGGTTGCAAAGATGTGAACCATATATTTGATAGGCAGCTAATATCCTGAATATATCAAGAACTCAGAGAGCTCAGTGATAAAAGTGATGCAATTTAAACTGAGAGGTGGTTGTAAATGTGTAAACTTTTCAAAATGATAGATATTAATAGGTATTTGTTACTTGAAAAAAGAATCCAACACTTCTAAATTTCTCTGGTCATAGGAGTTTATATTAATTCAATCATTTTATAATAATATACTTTTAGTTACAATTAGTAAAAGTATATAATCTGTTTCAAAATTGCTTAAAGAAAAGTTATTCTCAAAACAAAAAGAGATTACAAAAAAAGCACATGTTAATTAGCTGGATTTGATGTTTCTAAGAAATGTACATTGATCAAAACATCCAATTGCATGCTGTAAATTTGTAGGATTATAACTTGTCATTTAAAACTAAAAGAAAAGAAAGACAGCACTTAAAGGAAAAGTATTTCAAAGAAAGAGTAACAATAAAATTATTCAAATAAATGGAAACAAATAGATTTATGTCTTGATATTCTGCAAACCCAACAAGCAAAAAGGCAATCAAAACAAAACAAAATGAACTCAAAAACAAAACCACTGGACTGCACAGAAAATAATATAATGGTTGAAATCTCAATAAAAATGTCTTAAAAGCAAAGATATAGAGCATTTTGTATATGAGAGATGAATAACTAAAATGACCATGAAATTCTCAGTGGCAGAAATAAGTGAAAATATGGATAACTGCTATGCACAAAAACAAAAACAAGCAAAGGAAAAATTCTGTAAGCACAAGGTTGTAATATCTAAAAGTATTATCAACTGATATAGAGCTAAACAATAATTTTCAAAATTTGCAAGCATTTTTATTGCACAGCATATGGTAGCTAAAGTACTCCATGCTGAAGGGAAGTAGTGCAGAGGAAAATGCAGGTGTTTAGGAGTTAGTGGGCAGAATAGAACTTGCTATGCCTGGATAATT
>PVLA01009622.1:0-72704 GCA_004027455.1 Hydrochoerus hydrochaeris | reverse complement strand
ATAGCAGAAAATTTCCCAAACATGGGGAAAGAATCTGATATGCAGATAAGTGAGGCATATAGAACACCAAACAGTCACAATCAACATAAATCCACACCCAGACACATAATAATTAAGATCTCAGACATACAGCATAAAAACAGAATATTAAAAGCTGTCAGAGAAAAGACACAACTCACCTATCAAGGAAAGCCCATTAAAATCATGGCAGACTTTTCAGCACAAACCCTCAAGTCAAGAAGAGCTTGGAGTGAGGTATTTCAAGCCCTGAAAGAAAACAACCTTCAACCCAGACTGATGTACCCAGCAAAACTTTCATTCAAATTTAATGGAGAAACAAGATACTTCCATGACAAAGAGCAACTGAAGAAATTCATGTCCACCAAACCAACCATAGAAAGAGTACTGAAAGACATACTAGATAGAGATAAAAATGACCACAATCCCCAAAACAACAACAGAAAGAAACCACCAGGTAGGATAAGCAATTAAATAAGGGGAAAAGCAGAAAGAAACAACTGGAACATAACATGGCAAAGTTGAGCCAGTACATATCAGTGATATCCATAAATATAAATGGCCTCAATTCACCTATCAAAAGAAATAGACTGACAGAATGGATCAAGAAACAGGACCCCACAATCTGGTGCAACCATTATGGAAATCCATATGGAGAATTCTCAGAAGACTAGGATTGGAAGCCCCATTCAATCCAGCTATTTTGCTCCTGGGTATTTTCCCCAAAGAACTGAAAAGTTCATATCACAGTGATATATGTGCACCCATGGTCATAGCTGCACAATTTGTGATAGCTAAATCCTGGAAACAACCAAGATGCCCATCAATTACAGAGTGGATGAAAAAGATGTGGCATTTTTATACAACGGAATATTACTCAGCTATAAAAAGGATGATCTTGAGGCCTTCATAGGTAAATGGAGACAACTTGAGACTATCCTCATTAGTGAAATAAATAAGAATCATATTTATAAATATCATATTGTGTCTTTAGTGTAAAAAGTAAATAAGAACTACAAGAGTAATGGAACCAAGGTATGTGGTTGCTGTTGTGAAGGAGAGAGGAAAAGAGGGTGCTCTGGGGGATATAACTGCATATATGTTTGAGTGTGTAAAATAGATGACCATATTGCTGAATCTTTGTTGGATCTTTGAGCAAAACTGTTTGTAGTCTGACTGTTTGAATATTTACTGTGTACCCTTTAACTTTGTAACTTGAACAACTACATCCAGGATGACAGTACATAATTTATAAATTACTGATTTCTTAGTGGAGCTTTTTCTCATTCTCCTTTTTCTTTCTTTCTTTTAGAGTTCTGTATTGTTGCTACCCTTTTTTCTGTATTGTTTTTTTTCTCTTCTCTTTAAATAAAATTTTAAAAATGTATAATTGCTATTGTAAAAAAAGAGGAAATAGGAAGCGCTATAAAAGATATAGCTGCATGTATATTTAGGTGTGTGGGATTGATAACCATATTTCTAGGTTCTTGTTGGATTGTTGAGCAGATCTGTTTGCACTCTCACTGCTTTAGTAGCCACTTTGTGTGCTTTAATTCTGTAACTTGAATAACTATTTCTAAAAGAACAATATGTAATTTATTAACTAGTGATTTCTTACTGTTTATCTTCTTTTCTTGAAATTCTGTAATATTTCTACCCTTTTCCTGTTTTTTTTCTCTTTAAATAAAAAAAATCTTAGAATTAAATACAGACTATATTGTTTTGGTAAAGCCATTTAGAAGACAAAGGACAATTTCAACATTGCCCTAATACCAGACCTTTGGGAAACCTGAGACATCTGCTTTTCTCACGGTAGACATCTTTTTTTTTTTTTTTGACAAATTAGAACTTAAGCCTCTTTGATTTTCCTTGTCAAAACACTTTCTCTCTCCATTGAATAATTCATCAACTTTTTAAGTCCTGAGGATATTGTGGTTCTTCAGATGTTAGATGTTAGTAATTCCACTCTCTGGCATCATAGAATGATGGACTAATTCACTCTCCTGCCTTTAACAAATATAAAATTAGATCAAATATATGAAACAATAGTTGTGAAACACTGAACAACGGGCAGCATAGGACAGTGATTCTTGAGAGAAGAGACCAATAGAGTGAGCCCATCAGCACCTTTGCTAGCTACTTGAAGAAGGGGAGAAAACCCACCCAGAGGCCAGACATCTCCCTAAGTTAAGAATTCAGGGAGGCCTAGGAGGTTAAATTCTCAGGGCAGAACACCAGAGAGTTAAGAGTTATATGGAAAGGAGAGAGCTACATGTGGGAAAACCAACAGTTCCTCTGGAATGATCAGTTGATTCAAAGCAGGTACAAGAATGGGAGGAACTTTCCAGAAGCAGAGGAAAAACTCTAAAGAACAGGTAGGACAATCTTCAGAGGTAAGACAGGGCCTGGGAATAGTTATTATTATAACCTTATAACACACAAGGTAATGGTAGAATATTCAAGATGATATTACCTCAGTGGGTGGGCAAAAATCAGCCCTAGGTTGGTATGTATAATTATTTCTATGAAGGTTGCTTCTGGCAAAAAATTTGGGCTTTGTGAATCAGTATTAAGAATTAAATATATTTTATAGGTATGCACATGATAAAGAGAAAGCTCTTTCTTCTCTTACCCATTTGACTGGGGAGAGCTATCCTTTTTGGTGTCCCAGGATGAAAACAAGCAGGCTGAGGGGGAGGGCCTGGACATTGTCTGAGAGGGATAGGGCTGCCACTTTGATCAGTGATGCTCTTTGCCCACTGAAGCAGCCATTTCTCCTTCTAGTTTTTCTTTCCATAGAGCTTGGGTGTCTTAATAGGGACAGAATGTTGCAGAGAAGTTGATTTGCTAGGATGCTGACTCCTAGACTGGAGTCATAGCTCCTATAGCTTGATGCTTGGAGATTGCTAATTATGAAGCCCCCAACTTGTAGATGGTGATCCATGCCATGCCTAAAAAGCCTTGCAGGAGTGTGGCTGCAGGAGGGTATCAGTCAGTCTGGTAAATGGAGGGGGATCTGTCTCTGTGGTTCACAGGGCTTAAGTGGTGCCCTCAAGAGAGGAAAATAGCAAGTGGCCTGGATTTAGCCTACAGGGTATGGTTAGCAACCCTGCCTTAGCTTAAACACTACTTGGGTCATTTATAAAATGTAGTGCATGTCTGGAAAGAATCAAGCTTGTCTTAAGTAACTTAATTATTTGGAAACTTAACAAAGGAATTGAACAAAATTCAAAATATTTGAAAAAAATAAGACATGTAATATCTAGCAAGGTAAAATTTCCAGTGTCTAAAATCAAATAAAAATGGCCAGAATGCAAAAAATCAGGAAACTTTTGTATTGGGAAATTAAAAAAAAGTTTAAAAAAGATTCAGGTATGATAGACTTAGTAGACAAGAGTATTGAAGCAACTATTGCACCTATACTGAATATGCTCAGGTAGTTAGAAAAAAAGTATTAGCATTGTAATGAGAGATTTGGAAGATACAAAAGAGGATTCAAGTATCATTTCTGTAGACAAAATGTAGTGGCTGACATTAGCAGCAGATTAGAAACTTGAAAATAGATGAGTGACCGTAAAAACTATCTAAAACTAAACACAAGGAAACAAAATACTGAAAAAATTAAGCAAAGCCTTGGTTAGCTGTAGAACAACTTCCAGCAGCTTAATAAGTTGGGGTGATTGAAGTAGGGAGTCATAAAAATACCTTAAGAAATAATGGATGAAAGAAATTTTCACCTTAATACAAATCTTATCATGAAATACCAAAGTTCAATGAGCCTAATACAGAAGGATGAAGAAAATTATTATTCCACACGTAATGTACAAAGATGAATCCAAAATGTCAGAAGTCAAGCTGTCATAATTGAGTTTATCATTAACATTCGGAGCCTGAGGAAAGTAAAAGTACATGAAACTACTTGGGAGAGACAGATTTTGCACTATGAAAACTGAGACTTCACAGAGAATGTAGAACTTTGAAAAATTTGTATGTGTTAAGCATTCAGGTCATCAGCTCTGCTTAAAAGAATGGCATAGTCTCATTTATTTATTAATCTACTAACATTTATTCAACAAACATTTGAATTTTCATTTCTGAAAAAGCACTTTAAAACACATTAAAATGAAGTACCTTGTCTTCAGACACTAGAAATCTAGTTAGCTTCCAAGTTCTATAGAGTTGAAACAATTTTGTAATTGTTTGACAGACACATATAGAAATTGTAGCTGTTTATTCCAATTTTCTTATCTCATTACACTGAGTGTGAAAGCAGAAGTAATTTAGAACAATGCTCTTCCTTGAGTTAATGCTATCTTTATGTGTAAAATCTCTAGGAGAACTGGGTGGGTGGCATTCACCTACAGTAAAAATAGTTTTCCATTTAGTCATCTCTTTAGTTCTACATTCTTTATCTTCAGCACGAATGTTTCCTGAAACTTCTTATCTCAAATTTTATGACATGATAAAAATGTAACAGTCATGCAGTGGTGCATAGATATTTACATAGAAACATGAAGTGAATAAGCATGACCCAAGAAAATTAACTCATATAGCATATAAGAAAATTTGAAAATGAATAACCATTTACAAGGAAAATGACCTTTAAACAGATTTATATACTATAGTAGTCATCAACACAATAAAACAACATCCTGGAATAGATAATAAAGCATAAAATAATTTAATATTAGAGATAAGAGCTGAACCAGTGAAGTGACATATAAGAACTCCAAGAAGCAAATAAGGTGATTCACTGAAGTAAAGGAAGAAATCATTACAAATTTTATTTCTATCTATTCTTATTTGGTTTCTTAGCATTTTTTGAGTAAGTTTCTAATGTATATAAAATACTAGTGCACTAGTATATGCTTAAATAAATAATCCAGCACACATGTGCTAGGGGAATGTAATAATTTTTTTAAATTGATGGGCTATATGACCAAAATATTGGGAAGTTAGGGAGTAAACATGTTATTTTTAAGTATTATTAGAAGCAGAGCTCTATGTCTTTCATACAAAATGTTATATAGAACTCCAAGATATATTGATAAGATCAATATCAATTAAAATAGCTTAAAATATAAATCATTTATTTTTAGCCTTAATATGATATTATTTGATTTTTTTAAAAATCAAACAAGAAGTTGATGAAGGCAGATTGTCCTCTAAATCATGACTATGAATAGCTATATTTTGTTGGTCTCAGCTTTTAGATTTATTTCCCATGACTTCTCTTATACTCAGATAAGTAGTATCATCATTTATTAACAGCTTATCTCTTACCCAAAATAGTGCTATAATAGGTCTTTAAAACTATTTGTACTGCTATATGAATGAGTGGACAAATGAGTGAAGCTGTGATGATTTTAAATTCTATAGAAGAATAGGAGAAACCTCAAGTTCTATACAAAGATGCATCCAGGGACAGCACATATCAATGTGTTTGTGAGCAGCAATGTGCAAAAATTATCATATGTACTTGCTTTTTAAAAAATTTTTTATTTTTAAATTTTATTTAAAGATAAAAAAAGCAAAACAAAAAAGGGAAGAAACAATAAAGAATTTCAAAGAAAAAGAAAAAAAATAAACAGTAAGAAATCACTAGTTGACAAATTACATATTGTCTTCTAGATATAGTTGTTCAAGTTACAAAATTAAAGCATACAAGGTGAACATTCAAACAGTGAGGCTGTGAACAATTCCGTTCAACGATCCAACAAAAACCCAGCAACACGGTCATCAATCCTACACACTTAAACATACATGCGGTTATATCCTTTAGAGTGCTTTCTTTTCCTCCTTTTGCTTTTCAAGTCCTTTATCTGTTTAACTGTATTGTGTTTCAGCTTGCTCAGTACTTTACTGATCTGTTTTGTTATTTTCTTTTTATTTTTAAATTTATTTTTATTTTTTATTATTTTGAAGGTAGCAAAATACAATAGAACAGGATGGAACAAAGCCAACTGAGAGAGTGCAATGAAATTGGTACAGAAACCCTCAACCGTTTACTGGCATAACAGTAATAGGTACCACAGTATATCCCATTATCATCACAACAGTTGTTTCAATAAGGGATAGCCAAATGAAAGGAAATACAGGACATTCTAGAACTTATCAAAACAGATCATTGAATAGAGCAATATAATCAATCAGAACAAAGCAAAACAGTGATAACAATATTTGCCTTCAAAGAGATGATAGAGGGAAATCCCCCCTATTTACTACATTGTATATGGTCAACCTCACAAAAGATGTCTAGATTTTGGCTCACTTGCTAACGGGGGTGGTAGTGGTGGTGGGTTGATTCTTAGCCTGCTCACCAGTAGGCTCGTGGGAGATGCTGAGTGACTCTTTTCCTGCCTCATGCCAGGGGCGCTTACCGAGAGGGCAGGCAAAGTGCCTTTCTGTGCTGCGCCTTGAGTCCCTCCATGGTCAGAGCTCTCTGTACTTGCTTTTTAAAATGGTTTAAATTTTATGTGAAGAGCTTGAAATATATGAAAAATATAGTGAAAGTCAAATATTTGTGGACTCTTTACTCCAGTTTTCCAAGAAAAATTATAAAAACTACTAGACTTTAGTTTTTCTTTTTCATTTACATTTTCTATTTTTTCTTTCTTTTTTCTTTTTTTCCCCTTCATTTTTTGCTTTTGCTATAATGGAGAGCATAATAACAATTAGCAATGGATTGGTATATACACTAGATAATAGTGTTGTATCAATGCTATTGTTCTCATTTTGATAACTGTTCTATGATGATGAAATAGAATTTGCTTGTTCTTATGAACCATGTATTGGACTATTTGGGGTAAAGAGTTATTATGTCTACAGCATGGTCTCAAGTTGTTCAAAAACTTAGTATATTTTATACTAATATCTATGACATGTGATGAATTACCTGCCTAAGAAATAATCTTTTCTTAGAGACCACTTGATTATTTTTATATGCAGTAATGCTCAATAGGCTGAGAAAAGACCAAGACTAATTCAAAGGAAGGGCCAGTGTAAAAGTCATTATTTCAAGGAACAACAGACTGTAAAGATAAAAAAGAAGGAAATAATAATAAATCTTTCTCACTGTTGTGTATTCCAGAATAAATTATGGTAAACCAAAGCACACTCTTTCACTATTTGTCTTTCTCTACTTTTAAAAGGGAAAGATATGGGTCTTACTTAAGCTTATAATTTTGTTTCATTTATGCATGTAGCAAGGTACTACTGTAGGGAATATACATAGAAAAAGACATAAACTCTAAATTCAAGGAGGTTGCAGTCTTCCTGAGAACAGGAAGAATAAAATAGCGTAAGGAAAAAAATTCTCACTGGCAGTAGAGGCATAGTAAAATTATGTGCCTATGAACCTCACGTTTTTTGAAAAGTATTTATGGTCAGTGTTGTAAGTTGAGTCAAAGTCAGAGTAGCTGCTACCAATGAGCTGTGCTTTCAGAGTTGCTGGGAGATTACAATTATCTAAAATTTTCAGTTTAATTTATTTCATATTGCCTGAGATTAGTACTATAGAGTGCAACTGTCCTTAAAACATAGATATTGTCACCATTCTGTAGTGGGAACCTCTGTGTTCAGGTCTTTTAGTCTTTATGATGACTAGAATGTAGGATCTTAAATAAAGCAGTTTGAATAGAAAGGCGAAGTGCAGTCAGGGCACAAGATAGCAAAACTAGGTGAAGCCATGGAATAAACAGAATGCAGAGGATCAGAAATTGGAGGATGTACATAAATACGCATCGCCTCTTAATGTTTGGATTCTGGTCATACCTGTTTGCACAGTAGCATTAGAATTAAGCAGTCCACTAACGTAATACATATATACTTTCTGCACTGTCGAATAATGCAAAGTTATTTTCTGCATTCAGCCTAATGTACCCCTATGATGAGAACTACCCCAACTATGCCAATCTAAGTAGAATGTAAAAGATATATTTATCCTGAGGGTGAATAATATGAAAAACAGATTGAAAGAACATGAAAAATGCAACAGCTTCAGAGAAGGTAAGCTAGTTGCATCCAGGACTTTATGCAGGAGTGAGTATATTTATGAATGTGTCAGCAACAATGCTTGACATTTAGAATTCCAGCCATAATGATGACCTATCTTAAAATAACCGCTAGATAACAATCTGCTCTATCATTGTGTCTGCTCAACAGGCTGAGAAAAGACTGAGAGTGATTTCTGACCAAGACTTTCTTCATGACAAAAGTTGACAGATTACTCTGAGTCCTCTTCAAATAGCCCTTAATTGTGAATACTTTATCCTGCCAAGGCAAGTACAGCAAGAATCCTCCTGTTAGAGAGAATCCTCATCCTTGGACACCTGGGCACCCTTAATATTTGATCAAGTTCCTCATCCCCCACTTCTGATGCACAAATTCCTTGTCTGCCTGCAACAAGACTTCAGTCAAATTTCTTCAGCAAGAATATCTATCCACCAACTACGCACTTCTGACGTACCCTCTTAAGTCTTTTGTTACCCAGTGAGCCCTCACTCTGTAGATACCCAGTTGTCTTTGCTGTATTTAGAGTTGAGCTGGATCCTTCTCCTCTATTACGATAGTCTTGATACCTATCAAGATGTGGTCTTAAATATTTTTTATTATTCTAAAGTGTGTAAAAATAATTTTTCTTTTAACTCCCAAATTAAACCCAAGTTCAAAAAGACAGATGAAAAATACCAGGCTATTGTCCATACAGGATTGTATCCTTCAAGAAAGAAGCTTTATCTGCTTGGAGACACAGTGGTCAACATTACCAAACACATGCGAAATATATTGAAAACAATAACTCCTTTTTATGCCTTGATCTGATTCAGGCATATAATTTGGTGAGCTGACAGGAAGACTAGTGTGGCTAGAGCTTCACTTGGGAGGGGTAAAGTAATAAGAGAAAAATTATGCATTGAGGGAAATAGTGGTGACAAAGCTGATGTCTGTGATTCATGTGTGGAATTTCAAATTCTTCTAGAAATCAATTGTAGCATTCCAGGACACTTGCTTATTTAGTAAGGATTTATTGAGCATCACTGTATACAAGGCTGCAGTGCTTGGCACTGCAGGTAAAACAAAAGAAAGGCTGTATTGCACTATGCAACACTCTATCCTAACCCAAAAATGGAAAACAGAAAGTGATATGAAATTTGAACTAGGTGGAACTATAGATTGGAATCTATACAAGTGAGTGGTAAAAACAGCCAGGGTTTCCCTAGAAAATGGATTAGGTTTGCAAAACATACAAAAGAGAATTATGCTTTTCTACATCATAGAAATAAACAATTCAGGCCAGGAGGAAGACAAATGGAATTTAATGCCAGAGCCCAGGCTTAATTTTCTTTCAAATTCAAAAAAGTGAATTTTAATGTTCATGAGAAACATGTGTCATGTACTGTAGAAGCTGAGCCAATTACTCGTTTATTCATAATTTTGTGTCTCTGGTATCAGACACATGGTGGGGAAGCAGCCAAGGACAAAACAAGAGGTGCCAGAATTCTGCATGCAATTATACAGCCAGCTGTGGAGCCGCCACCCTTTCAGTACACATTTATATAAATAACTCCTCCCACCTCCAAGACAGGGTCTGAATGAACACAGAGGAAGGAAATAAATGAATCCATCTGTTAATACAAAGCCAGAGTTGTCAATAAATGTCTTTGAGAGAAAGCATTTTAAAATGCCTTTTTGGCCTTTAGAAAATTGCCACTATGGAAAAAGGCACCGACTTTATGTGACCCTAATTGATCAATATGTCCTTCCACCTCTTAATTCATTGGTTGTCTAGAGCATGGTGCTATTAAAATTAAGGTCATGGGGTTTGAGCCTTCTATAGACCAGTTTTATGAAATGTGCATCTTTATCACTGGTTAGACCCAACTTCTATAGTCAAATTATTTTTAAAAAATAAAGACAAATTTTTTGACTCACTTTTTCTCTTTGCTTTTTCACGCAAAGCGCGTGCGCACACACACACACACACACACATTTTGTCTTTGTGAAACAGATGTTCAGGACAATTTTTAGGCAAACTAGAAAGAGAATGAAGCAGAAGAGGTTGTGCTATGATTGCTTGTTGTTATTATATGTATTGCCATTTTTGGAGTTGTGACAATGAAAGAAATGATGTTGGTTACTGAAGCATAATCTGAAGTTGACCTCCAGGCAAAACAGTGATGGGAGTGTCAGCCATCTGGAAACCTGGACACTGTTCAGTTAATCTCATTGAAGTTCCATGAAACATCCAGTCCAACTGATCTTTGTATCTCATAGAAATTAGAGAACACAAATGGCCAAAAACCTTGCTGTGACCTAATTGTGACTTAGACATAGATTTATCCTCTATATTCCTATGGCACCTAAAATAGATTGTGTGTGTGTGTGTGTGTGATCTATTCCATTGCCCACTTCCTCCCTTCTCTTATCTTAGAGTGTCATCTCCCTCTCCCCATGCTGTGGGCACAGAGTGAAGGTTGAATTCTGCAGAGAAGAGCAAAGGGCTGACCTCAGTAAGAGGAGGTGGTGGCTGCCTGCCAAGAAATGGGTCCTTGCCTGGGTAGGTGAGATACCCAATGGTCTCAGAGACCAGAGGCCAGGTGACAGTGGCTGAAAGAAGGCCAATGAGAGCACAGATACCCAGGTGTGTGGGTTGTTTCTGCTATGTGGTCAAGAGCTGGATTTGGTCTGTACCTTATGGGTTCTGTTAACAAATGTCCATACTGATGGAGGGTGGGACTCTGTGGAGGGGTAAGTAGAGACGATGACAGAGTGGTGAGGGGTGACCAAGGCTTTCCTTTACCTGTGAGGAGAAACTCCTTGTCTCCTAACAAGTGTCCATAGAAGCCCCAGTATTGATGTACTGCTCTGGGACTGAGGGTTTTAGCTTTAGTCAGACCTATCTCTGGGAAGTAGGCTCTAAATTGGGTAGTTGGGTGTCTTTTCTGTATTCTCATAGTAACTCTTATTTAGTCCTAACATGGTACTCAAAATCTGTGTTGTAGTTGTTTGACTGTGATTTGGTTAGGATAAGGCCTATATTTCACTCAGTCTTGTTTCCTAAAGGTTTAGAATAGTGCTTGGTATGTAGTAGCTACTTAATATTTTTTCAATTGAAGGACATCAGAATTTCAAGAATGATAACTTAAGTGTCTAACAAATATACACAGTGGTCGTACACTAAATTTTAGCATCTCTAAAAAGATACTCTGAAGGCCAAAAGCTACTATAAATGATGCTAGGTAAAACTGCATTTGATTATTTCAACAGAGCATTCATGAGAAAATACTACCCATCTATGTTTGAACGTGGGTTAGATAATGCTTGGTTCTCAAATTGTTCAATGGTTGTTTCCCAAATGGTTCAGCTTCCCATGGGCAACCCTGACCTTTGCGGTTGGTAGGTCCCAGAGGAAGACACAGCATGGTTGGTGATGTCAGCTAGTGGGTCTTACAGTTTTCCTCATGCTCCTAGTGTTATAGAGCAAACACTTAATGGAAGTATTTGGCTGTGGCCCAAGGACATTTTTTTTGTAACAGTAAAGATGAAAAAATACTATTTCTTCAGGACCAGATATGACTCTTTCATATTGCTTTACAGGGGGCTACTAGAACTAACAGTCACTAGCATCATTCTGTGCTATTAAGTTTTCTTGGACTATTCTAACTACTAAACAAACACCTGTTCCTTATAATAACAATACTAGGTAGCCAGTATTTTTACTCTGTTTTGTAGGTGGGGAAAATGAATAGGAAGATAAAGTGGCTTGTCCAAATTCACCTAAAGAACAAGTGATAGATTCTGTTCAGATGAACCTGGCCTGAGGGGAGCCACTGGCAGTCATCGTATTCCTTTTTCTGCACATGCAGGTTGCACTCCATTTCAAACACCCTCTTAATTAGAAAAAGTGTCAGAAGCAAATAGCCATCACTCAAATTAAAGCAGTTAGAGTTGGTGCCACTGGACCACCTCTCAAATCCTTCTCTACTAGGTCTTCCCAAGGCTGCGTTACAGTTACTGTGGCATTCACTGCTCAGTTCTTTCATAGCAGTTCATGCTTCAGTAACATAGTTTCTATTGTGCTCCCTTGTGGGATACCAGTCACATTATTCTATGCTTGTTTTGACAGGGCAGGAGTGTATCATCATGTTTAAATCTAAAATGTCCCCCAAAGGTCCATATGCTAAAGTCTTGGTAACCAGCACCTATTGGAAGGTGTTGAAATTCGAGGTGGGGCTGGGTCATTATGGCTATGCTCTTGAAGGGGACATTGGGACCCCAGCCCCATTTTCCTCTCTGTTTCTCTCTCCCCTTTCCTCCACCATGAAATGAGTACCTCATGCTCCCCTGTGATGCTCTCTGCCTTACCATACATCTCAAAACAACAAAAATAAGTGACCATGGCTTGACACTACAAGCCAGAGCTAATCTTTTATTGAGTTGGTTTTCTTGGATATTTTGTTATAGCCACAGAAATCTGAAAAATAGAATCTCTGCTTATATATCTCTTAAACCTAGCACTGGCTAGCACATAAAATATTCTCAAATAATGGAAGAAAGACACTGGCTGTTAAATAATAATGTGAGATAGTAATGCTGCAACATTAAATATTTTGGCAATCTTGTCATTTGGGGGATACAAAGCATATCACGCTGTTCTTATTATTAAATACATTTAGGCTCTTACACGTATATATGCCCACACTTTAACTGCATTGATTCTACATCTTTGTGTGTGTGTGTGTGTGTGTGTGTGTGTGTGAAAACCATGGTTTTCTACCACAGTGAATTTTAAACATTTTTAGTTGAAAACTAAAAGAAGAAGGAAATGGTAGGAAAGCAAGAGAAACGCTGGTGCTAGCAAAATCCTAGATTGTTACTGAGAGGAAAACTGAAATTTTGGTAACACCTTTCCTCCAATTAATCTGGAAATGGAATAGTGCTAATAGGGTGTAGGAGGGAAAGAGCAAGGTGCAAATGGGACAGTGATAATGGGGAAGTTGAGAAGAGGGTGGGAAGGGCTGAGAATTTGCACTCATCACACCCCTGTAGGAGGGAATGGTGGCGGAACTCAAGACAATCTGTGATCATGAGCCCAGCTGTGTCATCTCCCAACTCTTTTGCCTGGAAGTCCTTGAAATTTCTAAGAACACTTAGGGTACAAAATGTATAAACTGCACTGAGAATCTAGTATTTTATTTCCCATAACAACAAGCAAAGGGCTAAGCACATTAGAGAGAGTTGATAGACATCCGAGTCTTCCTCTTAAAACGGTTTATTCTGTTTTACTCACCCTTAAGCACATTCCAACTTGTCAATCCTGTAGACAGCACAGATGATGCCATGAATACTCAGGGATATAAACAATTGTGAAACACTTACTGGATCCACTAGTTCTTTGGTTCAGATCCTGTGAATCTACTGCTTAAAACTCCTTAATGACTTTCAATATGTCCAAAAGAAAACCTAAACGTTTTTCTACCACTCTCAAGGCTCCGGGATCTGACCCTGCCCACCTCTATTCTAGTGATACAGATTTCTCTTCTCTATGGACATCCTCAAACTTATTCCTGTTTCAGCATCTTTGCCTGTGCTCATCCCCCCTCCCACAATGTTCTGCTTGTAGCTTGTCATGAAGGGCTTCTCGTGGTTCAGACTTCCATTCAGATGTAGGTTCTTCAGGAAGCCCTTGCTTACTGCTCTCCCTAAACCACCATAGTTCCTTCCCCAGATATTCTAATCTCACCATCTGTGCATTTAAAATAACCCTCAATCATTTTACTTGTGTATTTAGCTCTGTTTTATCTATTTTCCTCACCAGAATGTAAGTTACAGAGGGGCAGGTCCATGTCTATTGGGCTTCAAATGTAGTGTCTGGAGCAAAGTTCCTAGATAATGAAGAATAAAGGACAGGCATGTGTCTTAGTCTGCTTGGGCTACTGTAATAAACTACTAGAAATTTGTTGCCTTATAACCAACACACATTTATCCTCATAACTGGAAAGCCTAGATCAAAGTGCTAGGAGATTTGGTGTCCCGGTATATTGACAGTTGTCTTTTCACTGTGCACTCCTTGCATGGCTGAAAGAGCAAGACAGTTCTCCAGAATTTCTTTTCTAATGGCACTAATCCCATAGATGAAGACTGTGACTTCATGACCTAAACAACTACACAATCTCCTATCTCCAAATACTATCACATGGGGGTTGGGTTTCAATACAAGAATTAAGGGATCAGGCAGGCATTCAGTCCCTCCCCAATATTTATCATATTGAATAATAAATGACTAAATAATACTTCATCTCCTATGGTAATTAAGAACACTGTGAGGTATACAATAGGCCTCAGGAACAAGGAGTAGAAGGTCGGTGTGCAATCATCCCTACTAAGCCCTTTGTTGTCTCCACACCACTTTCACTGCCACTTTCTCCTTTAGATACCTCTTTTTTTTCTTATTTTTTAAGCTCCTTCTTTTAGGAAAACAAAATCTTAGTCCATAAATTGTCTGCTGGATAAATGCCTCCAATTAAAAAAATGAGGTCTAAGTATCCCTTCCTTGAGGAGAGGATAAGAGGCAGAAGAAAATATTTCTATAGAAAAGTAGAGAACTGTATGGTTTGTCTTCATTTCTACCTCCACTCATTTCAATGAATCTCAAACAACAGACTGTACAAAAGTGGAGAGATTGCTTAAGGCTACCTTCTCAGGGTTACCCTTGGCAAAGTTAGAATTATTTCTCATCACTTTCTTACGCATACTGTGTGCAAAGCCAATTTTATTATTTAGAAGAATGTGATTAGCTTTCTGAGTTTACTCCAGCTCTGATCTCTGAGTCTGTTAACAGATAAGAGATCTGCATCTGATGGTGCATTGTGACCCAATCCTTTTGTTTCACATTTTGGGGGAAAGAATTGAGCATGAAAGCTAAGTCTTCTAATTCCTGATGTTTTCTCATTTTCCATAAACACTTATTGAACATCTTCTGTATTCTAGGTACAGCATAAGGTACTAGAAACACAAAATCTAAAGAGATATGTTTCTTTCTCATCTTCAAGGGTCTTGGATGAAATTACCCTGAGACTGTGGGGGAGAAACACGTAGGGAGCATTGTAAGCACAAATATTAGCTTCCCTCAGTTATATAAGCTTCCTGTGGGCAGCAATTTATCTATTCCATATTTCCGTGTCTATAACAGTAATTTGCACAAAGTTAGCAAAAACAAATATTTCATGAATGAATAGATGAATAAATGATTGAAACTAACCAGACTGTGTTGTCCAGTAAGATTTCCTGGAAGACAGAGAAGGCATCAGTGAGAAAAAGTGTGCCAATGCAGGGCACTTACTCCTCCCCTATACCCACTTTGCTCTTTGTTTCTGAGGGCCAGGGAATCCTCAGGCTGTTGTAAGCTACTCAGTGTGATGAAGAAGCATCTGTCAGTGCAGCTTGAGGATAAATGCCCTTATTTATGTACTCTTTAAATTGAAATTCTGTATATGTTTCTGAACGAGTGCAGGCTGTTTTCCCTGAGACACTGCATTTCAAAGACTATCACTATATTACATGGCATAAGAAAACGTGTCCCTTGAAAAACAGGCAAGTTGCTAAGTGTCCTCTCCCTGAATGGCTCTTTTGGACTTGGCAGTGTTTCTTGAGAAAGCACATCCATCGGAAGACCTGAAGTCCCTACTACAAGCAAACCACATAAGAAGATCAGACTTTTGCAGTTGGGTCTATCAGTGGGTACAGGCTGAATGTTTCACAGGTTCAGTGGTACACAGGAAACTGGACCTGCTCTGGGACCTTAAGAACTAAAAATGGTTTTCTACTTAGTGTCAACCTTGTTATACATTTCCTAGGAACAAATTGATGTATGCTCTGTTGACTTTTTGTTTAGTACTGCAGACTGAACCTTTACACTAAGTTACATCCCTAGCATTTTTTAGAAAAATATATTTTGAATCAGGGATTCATTAAGTACCTAAATTGCCAAAACTGAGCTTGAACTTGTGATTCCTCTGCCTCATTCCCTCAGGGTGCTGACATTATTCACTTCCATGTCTAGTTTGAGCATACATGTTGATATTACTGCTCACATTTTAGCTAAATAAACTGGAATTAGTCCTGGAATTAGTCCTCCTATGTTAGCAAATAAAATAGAAACTCAAACAGACCCATTGATTTGCTGAAGGTCACAAAGCTAAAGAGTGGGAGAGCTGTATCTTAATCTCAGAGACAGGCTCTAAATTCAGGGCTCATTTCCTCACTCTGCACCTCCTCCCAGGAGAGAACAAGACTGGATGCACTAATGGAACTGCTAAAGTCATACAGAAAAAACAAACTATCAAACATTCTTGAGCAACACCAGGAACCAAGGTTGAAATATAAGTGTAGTAGAGTTTCTGGCTGTCATAACAATCAAATGTACCAGTGCATGATCTATGAGACAGAACAGAGAAGCTTATACTGTGTTACAAATGACCCAAAACTTCCAGTAGCTTTAACAATGGAAGAATCATGTCTTACTCATTAACTCGATATCCAACAGGGGTCTGCTCACTGAAGTCTATCAGAGACTTGGTCTGAAAGAGGCTTCATCTTGATATGTTTTCATAATCTTAAAGGTAGGAAAAACAGCATGGAGAGCTGTGTACTGACTGTTAAGGCTTTTGTTTAGAAGTGACAAATGCCAGTCAAGGTCCATTTTAGTGACCAATGCAAGTCATAGGGCAAAGTCTGTCATTAGTATGTTATTGGGAAGTAGATATCCACGAGTAATACTGTAGTCTACCACAGTTGGCTTAGCAGCTTTCAGGATTTTTTAAATTATAAAAGTTATGGTCAGCACCATTACCAAGTCATCACCTCTTATTCTAAACTCTGGTCATTGATGTCTTACCTGGTCAGTTCACCAGCACTTTGTGTTTCTACCAGAGTCTATATTTGGGTTGAATACATCATCTCTATGCCAGAAAACAAGGAAAGGTTGCCATCAGGGCTCTGAGTTCTCCTTACATTCAAATGACCTGCCTGGAATAAGTAAACAAAAGTAGCTAGGACATATTTTATAATTTTCATAATGAACTATTAGTCTTCCAAGCTTCGTGAAGGCGGGATCATACCTGCTTTGTTTACCAATGGATATGCTGTACCAGCACCACGCCTGACGTAAATAATGTTGATAATAGATAATATACATGCTGGGAACTTTTTAGAGATTTTACTTGTATTAGTTTTTAAATATTATACAAGTAAACACAAGAAGAAAGTATTATTATTATCTCCATTTCACAGATGAGGAAACTGATAAATGAAATTAAATAACTTACCTTCATTCCTTTAGAACCTCATTGGTTAGGAATTTGAATCAAGAGAGTACATACTTTTAATCTTATTATATTACAGTGTAAACATTGAATGTTGACACATTCATTATTTATTTTATTTGTGAATTTTCTGGTATGAGTGAAGCTAAAAGCATTTCACTGGCAATTCATCAGAAGGCACTATTTCATTGTGTTGGACTCAATAATCTTAATATACTTAATATACTCGTAGTCATAATCATTAGTCATATGATAGCTATCAGTTAAAATCAAGGCAAAGGCTCAATTAAGCTCTTCAAATACCATTTTGTCATTCTATGAAAACAAGGAACCAGGCCACTAAGGACAATGAAACATGATTCTGTGAGCCTACAGGTGTAGACAATATAATTAGAAGAAATCAGGGCTCCAACTCCTCTAATCAGCTGTGGAATGTGCTGGCTTCATTCTGGATGAAGTGCTTTGTTGTTACAAATGCTGCAAAATATAGAGCAGTTCGCACAAGTGTTACCATCTTCGCCTTGCCCGGGACTGGGATGAGCCCACTCAAGAGTGCAAAAGGCAAGCTGTCATTCCAGGCTATTTTTGGGTCACCTGCATGAAGCCACTTGAAGCTTTCTCCTTTCCCAAGAAAGCTTTTCCTATCTCAAGTCATATTTATAGTCTCTGACTCAGCTTCATTGCTCCTCCCAGATATCTTAAAGTACTTCTTAAGGTTGAGAAATCTGCCAGCATAAAGCTTGTCGCTTAAACAGCAGGGTTCTTCTCGAAGCACTCTAATCATGTGAAACCCCGGGCTGACTATCCTTGTTTACCAGCACATTTAGCTTTAACGTTCACATTCTGAAATAAAACATCTTTCTCAAGTCTATGTTCTCCTCCAAGACTTAAGTAGCTATAACCTTATCCCACTAAACTTGTTACTCCCCATGCTTAGAATAGTTTACGAGGCAGAATTTCTTGATCACCAAAGTAGCACTAAGTCATGCTATCCCAAATGGCTCACATGCTAGAAGCTCTGCCATCCACTGGATACATGGTTTTTTTTATTTTTTAAAGTTTTGCATTTCTCTAATTCAGGGGTTAGAAATTAAAATGCCAATAGCACACAGAAAGGAAAGATAAGTAAATAAAATAAGCAAGACTTGATAGGGCTATGAAATAGAGTTAAGTTTATGTCCCCAAGGTCTGACTGCCTGAAGGTCTGGCCACGTGTTCCTATGTGAAAATGCAAATGTTAAACTGCTAGATCTGGTGTTAAAAAGAAGTTCTAAAATTCAGAGTTTTTAAAAAATGTAGTCTTGTTTAAAAATGTTACTTCAAATTTTAAAAAAATTATGAAGAATGGGCACTCCAAGCAGAGGGAACTTCAGGAAATATGACAATTTTGGAAAAACACATCATTTAATGTGATACAGTGGACAGTGCACAGAGGGGAATAGCAGGAGATGGGCTTGCAAAATCACTTGGATTTAACTTGTAGGTAGTAAGACTCCATTTAAGGATCTTAGAAATGATATGACATAGCTAGGCTCAAATTTATTTGATAGTGCTTAAGAAGATAGTTTGAGGAGGAGATAATTTGGCTTAGGACAGGAGCAAGTAGGATGCCACAATAGTCCTAGGAGACAAATCAAGTAGCTAATATGAGGGAAGATGTAGAGAGAGATTGAAGAACAAATTAGGAACAAAACCAGGATTTAGTGTCAAGTTCAATGGTGTAGTGACAAGAATCTGTAGATTTGTAGGCTGAAAAAGTACATGGTATGTGGTAATAACAATTCACTGAGGCTGGAAATAGTTAAGCAGGGACAGCAGGGTAGGCTAGAGGGTGGGAGTAAGAGGAAGAATTTGGTTTTAAGTTAGTTTTCTGCTTGAGACACATCCAGGTAGGCTGGAGATAACTTCTTAGGAGACATCAGTATAAAGTTGGTGTTTGTATTCATAAGAGAGGATGGTAAGACAAGAAAGAACCTGGAAATAGGACCTGGAGAACAATTTAAGGTACAGAGAGCTATGACTTATGGGCTTAATTACTGCATATTACTCTTATTTCTATAGTTGTGCACTTCAAGGCTTAAATACCAACCATGCCTCTGCCTATACATTACATCGATTTGAATATGTAAGTTGACATGTATTAGGCTCACCTTGCATGTGGCAATCTGATGAAAGAATGCTGAAGGAATTAAGTGTGACATCTGTAATAGCCCCTAGGTGGCATATATTGAATATGACAATGAACTTCAAGGTTTCTTGGAGCTGCTTATTCCCTTCCATAAAATTCTTCAAAAAGTAACTATAGCTTGGCATTTTATCGTACTTGGAAAGAACATGCAATGATTTTGGCTTTTATTCAATTAACAGGCTTTATAGACATTCAAGCAGTTATTGACTTCGGAATCTGCACTGACACATTGTGGAAAACAAGCTTTGCCTTTTGCTACAGAAAATAGATTCCTAAAACATGGGCTACAGTGCACTGCAAATGTTACTTCTCACCAGGGCAAGAGAGATACCATGCTATGACCCTGGGATATTGTTATTCCACGGTCTCTTGATGGCTTTTAGAATGTGGTAATGCTACAGCACTGTAAAAACATATTTCTAGAGACAACTTTACACATTTTATTTAAAATCTTTTATTTAATTATTTTTTAATAAGCTGTGCACTTTTGTTTTATGTTCATGATGGCAAACTAAGGTGTATTTGTGCAACAAAAAATGGCAGTGATGACAATGATCAGAGTCATCTGTGCCTTCATAGTAACTCAAAGTTACTATGGAGATCTTTGTTCCATCTTTAGGTTGATGTTGATTAAATCACATGGTGGCATGGTTTAGGTCTAGAATGCATCCCAAAGACCTCATGCACTCATTGGAGGTGACTGAATTATGGGAATGACATAGCTGACTTGCTGTTACAAGATGGATTCTAATCAGAAGACATGGTTCACTGGGGGCGTGATCCTGAGGGGATGTATCTCTCTGCCCTCCTCCATTCTTTTTCTGCTTCCTGGCCACCATGATGTGGGAGCTTTCCTACACCCAGGTCCTTCTGCCATGCCATACCTTGCTAGAAGCCAGCCCACCATGGACTCAAATGATGAGCTAAAATAAATTTTTCCTCTTTACTTTGCGGAAGAAGAGTACTGTGTATCAGCAATGAGAAAAGTGAATAATACACTTGGTTAGTGTAAAATGCAAAATTCATTCTCTCACATTAATTTGCAGTTGGAACTTGGAGGAGAAAATGCTTGTGTTAATTAGAGTTCAAGTGGTGGGAATATACAATTGCAGTGAGATTTTTCTTCCTTTCTTTTATTAACTATTGTTCCTTCCATGTTGGACTCTTGTCTAGGACATAGCAGACATGTGATATGCAATTGTTTACTGATAGAATGAAGTTAGTCCTGGATAACCCTTAAGAGAAATTTTTTAAAAACAACATTTTTATTTTATTTTAAGTTGTTATTCTTAGATGTAATGTTTGTCATTCTTTATACAAAGCATTCTGATCATTTGTCTCCTTGTTAGATATTTTTCTAGTGTCTCTTATAAGAAGTAGTTGGTACTCAAAGTTATTCTAGTCAAATATATACAGTTAGTTGCAAAGTTTAATTCTTAACATTTGTGTGTCGTTAAAAAAGATACTATTTTTTCCAAACCATATTTGCTCATCCGTAAAATGGGACAGTAATATGTCCCTTAACAGTTGTGAGGTAAACAAATGTAACAATTTCTTATCACCTTATCAGACTAATGATCAATGTGAGAAGAAAATGTGAAAGAATTAAAATGGTATCTTTGGTTTCTGCTTGCTTTTTAATAATATTTTCATGACTAAAAGAGATAGCTTAAGTAAAAGACTGCATATTATACATTGCTATTAGAGAGTTCAGGCTATTATTTACTTATAACCAATGCTTAGTAATTTGTGATTAAAACCTATTGATTACTCTACATTGATTTTTTGGTATAATTACTGTTCATGATAGGTCTTGGATAGGTGATGAGATACACTGAGGTCATCTGTGAAAGAAAGTCACACTATCAGCTTCAAGTATCAGCAGAGTTATTCTACAGCAATGTGTAACAGACTGGAGACAGGAAGACCAGTGGTGGGGAAGAAGCATTTCAACAGGAGAGAGAAGATACCAGAGAGAAGATACCTGAGATTTTCACATGAATTTCATCTCTTCTGTCTAAAAGCTAACATTGACCAAGTAGAGAGAGACTGCCAGAATAATTACTACATACAGAGAAATTGATGGGTGAGTATTCAGTCAATATCCCCATGGGCTGTTGTCCCTCTGCCAGTCAGATCCTACTTTATTCAATAAACACTAGCTAAAAACTGACTGTAATGTTTTGAGCACATGGTAAAGACAATTGGTAGGACATATATTTCCCTAGTACAGTCTATCTAGGAACTGAATACAAACATTAACTTCCAGTTCTTAGCTTTCATACTATAAAAGTAGACCTTAACTTTTAATTTTCTTTTAAATTCCTTCCAGAAATGTTATAACTATCTAATTTAGTAAAATTAGCATTTCATCAGATATAAGTAGACCAAAAAAATGGGTTCAAACATTTCATTTTTATTTTGTTCTCTCCACTACATCTTCTATTTCATTAAAACAGCAACCTAGAAAACCAAGCAACCAGCTCGCCGCCCTGGTAAGTGGCTGTGGCCTGGCAAGCCACAGCCGCTCCAGGGCGAGAACCATCAGCGTCTCCTGAGATCTGTGTTATGTTGCAACTTGGGGCACTGGAAAAACAAGCAACCAGCTCACCACCCTGGTGAGCACACAGGCTGAGATTCAAACATCCATTCCCCCCACCCCCGTTAGCAAATTGGAGCCAGAGATCTGAGCATCTCTTGTGAGGCTGACTATATGCAATATAGCAAACAAGGGGGATTTCCTTCTACCATCTCTTTGAAGGCAAATATTTTTTATCACTGTTTTGCTTTGTTCTGATTAATGGTATTGCTCTATTCAATATTCTGTTTTGATAAGTTCTATAATGTTCTGTATTTCCTTTGATTTTACTAAACCTGATTGGAAGAACAACTATTGTGAAGAAAACGAGATATACTATGATACTTATTACTGTTATCCCGGTAACCTTCTGTGAAATTCTGTACCAATTTCACTACACTGTCTCAACTGGCTTTGTTCCATCTTGTTCTGTGGTATTTTACTACTTAAAAAATAAATGTATAAATAAAAAATAATAAGTAAATAACAACAAAACAGATCAGTAAGGTATTTAGCAAGCTGAAACATAAAACTAAACAGACAATGGACTTAAAAAGCAAAAGGAAGAAAAGAAAGCACTCTAAAGGATATAACTTCATGTATGTTTAAGTTGTGTAGGATTGATAACTATGTTGCTAAGTTTTTGTTGGATCATTGAACAGAACTGTTTACAGCCTCACTGTTTGAATGTCCACTCTGTATGCTCTAATTTTATATCTTGAACAACTATATCTAAGAAGACAATATGTAATTTATCAACTAGTGATTTCTTACTGTTTATTTTTTTTGAAATTCTGTATTGTTGGGCTGGGGATTTAGCTCAGCAGCATAAGCGCCTGCCTTGCAAGCATGTGGTGGTGAGTTTGATCCCCGGTACCAATAAAAAAAAATTAATAAAAAAGAAATTCTGTATTGTTTCTTCCCTTTTTTCTGTTTTGCTTTTTTTTCTCTTTAAATAAAAATTTAAAAACCCCAGCAACCTAGTGACTTCACACTTAGCTAACATTTCTGCAGAGAGGGCCATTCTGATTAGTAAAATTATATTTCTATTTGCAAAGCTCTTCCTAGCATCTGCCCCTTTTTTCTATTCATTGTTCCTAAAGTTCCTGCTGGAATCTTCTCCTACCTGTTGAAACGCGCCCCCCCCCCCACCGCTGTCTTTCTGTCTCCAGTTTGTTACACAGTGCTGTAGAATAACTCTGCTGATACTTGAAGGTGATCATGTCACTTTCTTGCATAGATTACCTCAGTGTATCTCATCACCTACAGGATACAATCCAGACACCATTAAATGGCATATAGTTGGTTCCTGCCTAGCAGAGAAGTCTGATTTTTTGCTCCTTTCTGTCATGAATCAGGAGCAGTTTTAATTGTAGTGTCTCGGGATATACGTTTGTTTTCTCTGACTAGTGTATCCTACTTCATTGCTTCTAGGAAATCTTACTTGTCCTTCAAATCTCAAATGTATGCTACATCATTTCATAAAAGTTTTTGTAAAGGTTAGATGATTTAGCTGCAGTTTTGAAGAACTAGGATATATTGATATAAATCACTGTAAAATTGTGTTGGAATAAAAATCAAAGACTTAGTTTGATCAATACACTACACATAACCTATTCTTTTCCCATTATTTAGCCTATTCTTCTGCTATTCTTCCATTATGATTACTATGCTCATCCCACAATGACCTTCAAAGTGTATGTTCCTTACTGCCTTAGGATGTTGGTAGAGCCTGTTCTTTTAACCTGCAATCTTACTGCACTTGCAATGCAATTTCCACTCTTTGTAGTCACTTTATAGGGTAACCTTCTTTTAATTTCTCAGCCTTATTTGTTATATGCCCCATTACATGCTCCATTGCACACATTTTCAGTAAACATGTTTATTTCACATTCTGATATCAGTCATAGTACATATTTAAACATATTTAATTGAATGAATAATGATCTTCTATTTTATAACTTGTTTGGTTGATTTTTACATCAATGAGTATGTATATATATTATAACACGAGGCCTTAAATTCCCTCAAGAAAAATCTTAGAGTATTTCATTTAGTAACATTTCAGATACTTAAAGTATAAAGAATAATATTCTGAATACCAAGTCTGATGGTGGACAATGGAACCAGAATACAACAGGGAAAAGGCAAGAAGAGATCAAAGAAGTAAATATAGTGAATGTAAATGCAGGTCCATTGGAAATATAAGACATGTATATTTCTTTCTTTCAGCTCTGGCTTTCCAATTTAAAATTCTCACACTGACTGAAATTTGGCTTATAATCAATAAAATGATTGATGTTGAGCTATATAATCTCTAAATGTTTTTCTATTTCTTATGTTTTAAGCTGCTGAAGCAATTTGGCTGCCTGAAAGCACTAACCAGCTATTTGGACAGGAAATATATATCCCCCAATTTGGCTACTATGACTTCCCCACCACAAATTCAATTTATATATTTATTTTGCCAATCATTGCAAAGAAAGCCATCTACTAGAAATGTATCTGTATTTTGATCCTGGAGGCTCAATCTCATTTTCTCAACATTCTTTAACAAAACAGAAAATTCGTAATTCCAACAAAGTACATATAAATTTTTGGAGGTAGTACCTTTAGAGATCTTCCTCATATCACTATATTGAGGTTGATGTGTTACCATGAATGAGGTTGCATATTGACTGCCTAACATTGATGTGGTCTCAAATCAATCCAATTTGTTTAAGTAAGGCCATTAGCCATTTAGCATAAGCTTTATGTACTCTAAAGGTCAAAAATGACAAAACATTAAACTTCCTGATGTCATTCTTTCCTAATGCATTTTGGCAAGAGGATTAAACTTTTGGATTCTGTAAGCGTGAAGGATGATTTGTGTCATCAGTCACTGGTTGAGACTATTTTGGAGAAAAGAATCTGAACTATTTGAAAATCCAAATTATTTCCTTAGCTAGGATAACCACTTATGTATAATATGTGACAGAAATGGGCAGTCAGAACCTAAAACAAGTAAAAATGATTTCAGAGTAATACAATTAAAAAAGGCCAGAACTGGTAACAAAGGCAAATGAAACTATCATGGGCAACATAGATAAGCAGGAGAATATAAGGACAGCAAAAAGCCAGAAAAGGGTCAAAACCAAGAAAATTATAGCAGGATACAGGTGAGGATACTTGCAAAGGCCTGAGCTAAATCTGGATTCACTGGTAGGGATTATTGTGGTTGTCCAGAGATTACTAATTATTCCCTATATACAGTCTCTATTTTGCTTTATAGAATCTCCCAAGTTTAAAAGATTTCTCTGCCTGCGCTGTAGTTGGTATGGTCATATAGCTAAATTCTGGTTAATGAGACATCATAAGAGATAATGCATATGTTTTCATGCAGGTCCTTAAACATAAGTTATTTGCCTTCCACTTCTTTCCCTTACCCATAGCCTAGAATATGAATGCCATGATGTTAAATTAAGTGTCCCTGAACATTGGGGATGATATAAGAAAGATGATCTGGAGCTCCTCAAACTCAAAGAGCAGAACTACCATGCTCACCTGGTCTGCCTATGAGATCAGATTTTTCCAGGAAAAATAAGTAAAGCCACTAAATTTTCTCCCCCCTCTGTCTCTCCCTGTCTCCCTCTCCTCTCCTCCTCCCCCTTCTCTTCTCTCTTTCTGCCTTACAGGTGCCTGACACATCGTGGACAATTTGAATACCATTATCACAAAGTCAATGACTGAAATTGTTTAAAACTGAGAAGAAAAGTCTTAGAAACATGTAACTATGACATATGATTCACCTGTGAAATTATAGATATTTAAATACTATTACTATAATCGTCTGTATCTGTGTCAGTTTTGTTTGGGGAATCTAAGGTAAGAAGATGAAATATTCCACAAGGAATGGTCTGTACAGTCTATAAATAACATTTTCTCTTAATGGTAGAAAAATACAGACAAAATTAACAAGTAAAATAAATTATCCATAGGATTATCAGACTCAACAAATGAGCTCACCTTCTTGGTGACAGTCTGATTGTGGTCATATACTAATCAGGAACATACCATTATTTATTCTAGCCTATGGAGCTAGGACCCTGGTTGGTGTTATTTGTGTTTAAAATTCCTTTCTTAGAAGCTGGTTGTGTTAGCCTGTTTTGAGTTGCTATAATGAAATATTTGAGGCTGAAAACTTTATAAAGAAAACAGATGTTATCAACTGGAGAAGTTTAGAAGTTTAACTAAGCCACTCAGCAGGGAGCCAGGGTCCTTACTGTGTAAATTCCCTCATCCTGTGCAAAAGGAGAGCAAAGAGATTTTGTGAGGAATACACCTACCCTGGAGGGAGGGTAGCCTGTGTACAAACAATATAAAGTAGGAAAAGTGGCTTGCTCTTCGCTTCTTTTCTTCTGTTTCTTTGCTTTCTTCTGTTTCCTTATAGTATTGCCCCTGTGCCATGCCACCCTGCCTTGGAGCCAGCTGATTATGGACTAAAATCTCTAAAAACTGTGAACTAAATAAAGCTTTCCTTTCTTAATTTGGGGCATTGGATATTTTGTCTCAGCAACAAAAGAAAAGTAACCAAGACAGAATTGGTATCAGAGGAGTGGGGTCATTTCTGTGACTATACCTGAACATCTAATTCAAGAGAATTTTGGGATGGCCTGTGGGAAGAGTTTGGAACAGCTCAAAGATGTCACCTGAAAGAGTAACACTGTAGTATTCGTCTTAGACTGTTTTGCATGGGAGATTCTGGCCAGAGCTCAGAAGACCAGAAATCTGGTAAAGTTCAGGCTCGGGAGGTTTCTATTGGGAAGAAGGACTGCCTTGAGTGCTGGATTCCAGATGTATGTTACAGCTGGGCAAATGTTTTTGTGTACTTTGCTCATGTCCAGAGACTTTGCCTAAGGCTAAGATTAAGGGTGTTGGACTAATTAACCCGGCAGAAGAAATTTCAAGGCAGTTGAATGTTGATGCTGTGGTATGGATATTGTTGGGGGCTTTAAGCCAGATTTATGTTGCAAATGAAGAGAAAAGAGCTCAACAGATGATTTAAAACATTGTGAATTTCGCCAAAAAGGAAGCTCCAATAAAACTATGGATGCAAAGATAAACCTGAGGAAATCTTGATTGCTGAGAAGGAACAGAAAGATATAAAAGATGGCCTGAAAGCATCACAAAAAGCAAGTCTTGAATCTTTTCAGCTTCAAAACTGCAAAGGTGAAAGACTTTGCTTTTAGGAGAAAGCTGCAGAGCACAATGTTCCAGAATGGCAGTGGTATGCAAAATTTGTTCCTCAGAATTGGACTCACCGTTCCCAGAGATCCAGGCACTTGATTCCTACAGGCAAGAGAGAGGAAAACATTCCTACTGTTCTAGTTGGAAGCATAGCTTAGTGTCATGCATGTGGCTCTGGCTTTAAATGCATGCAAAATAAAAAAGTTCTGAGTTTAAAAACGCTTCCACCACAGTTTCAAAAGGCCTGGGAGGCCAGGCAGTGTGCCCCTGGGAGAGCAGTGTGTGAAGCTGTGAGTGTGAAGCTGAAGGTGCAGTGGAGACCCCGGAAGTTATGGAAAAGCCAGGAACATGGACCATTATAGAAAACCTGCAAAGAGGGAGCAGAACAGGACTAAGAGAGAAGCTGTGGGAGCTATCACCACAAGTGCCCACAAGGGGTGGAGCTGTGCAAGCCCTCTGGAGCTCACAATGTGCCACAGATTGCTTCAGAGGCTGAATGTGGAACTATAGGACTTAATGTTTGCTCTGCTGAATTTTGGATGTTTGGTCTCAATCCTTTGTATTCCCACTTGTACTTTTTTTTTTAATTTTAAAGGGAAAAAAACCCCAGAAAAATCAAGAGGCAAACAATCAAAAACAGAAGCAAAATGCAAACAACAAAAAACAATAGCAATATAGTATTTTTAAACAAGACAATAGGAATTTAACAATGGTTGTTATATTGCATTTTCAAAACAGTGGCTCAGGTTACCAGACACAGGCATGCAAGATTGACATGACAATATAATTTCCCTCTGAAAACATTCTCTTTTACTGTATCAATTGTAACTTTTGGATCTTATTAACTTCAGTGTGTTACACTGGAGAGACTGTACATGTTTACACATGCAAGTCTGATTTATTTTACTTATGAGTAAAATTTCTAGTTACATCTATTTGCTATAAAACCTTGAGTTTACCATTCTTTGTGGTTGAGTAGTATTCCATTGTATAAAAACATCACATATTGTTTAATCATTGCTCAGTTGATGGGCATTTGGATTGTTTCCAAGATCTAGCTATTACAAATTATGCAGCTATAAATATGGGTGCACATATATTACTGTGGTATGTTTGCAATTCTTCTGGGAAAATACCCAAAAATGGAATAGATGGGGCAAATGGAACCTCTTATCCCACTTTTTTGAGGAATCTCTGCACTGATTTCCATAGTGGTTGTACCAGTCTACATTCCCACCAGCAATGGAGAAGGGTTAATTTTTGCCCCACAGCCTGGCAACATTTGTTATTGGTTGGTTTTTTGATGTTAGCCATTTTTTCTGGAGTGAGATGACAACTCAGTGTTGTTTTAATTTGCATTTCTTGAATGACCAATGATGCTGAACATTTCTTCATATATTTATTTGCCATTTGTATTTCTTCATCTGAGAATTGTGTATTCATCTCAGATGCCCATTTTTGGAGAAGGTCTTTGAATTTGGGGAGCTTGATATTTTTCAATTCTTTATATGTTCTAGATAAAAGTTTCTGGTTTGAGGGACAGTGGACAAAAATCTTTTCCCATTCCGTGAGTTGTCTTTTTACTCTTTTGGAGATTTCTTTCAATGCTCAAAACCTTTTTTTTTTTTCATTTTTTTATTTAAAGAAAAAAATTCAAAACAGAAAGAGGGTAGAAATAATACAAAATCTCAAAAACAAAACAAAACAAAATAAAAAAACAAAAATAGTAACCAGTAAGAAATCACTAGTTGATAATTGCATATTTTCCTTAGAAGTAGTTGTTCAGGTTACAAAAATAAAACCTACAAAGTAGACATCCAGTGACACTGCAATCAGTTTTGTTCATCCATCCAACAAAAACTTTAGCAACATGGTTATCAATTCCACACACTCAAACATACATGCAATTATATCCTTTAGAATACTTTCTTTTCCTCTCTCTCTTTTTTACACTAACTATAATCCATTCTCGTAAACTACTTAGAAGTTCTACACATGTATAAATCTCTACACATATACCTAGCTTTTCTGTATTAGAGGGAGAAACAAATCAAAACAAGTCAACAATACAAATTCCTAGAGAAACATGAAATGAAAAGGACATATAAAACCACAATACTAGATGATCTATGGTAGTTACTATGATGTCTCTTGTTGTTTTCAATAAAATTGTCTATATTGTCAAACACAGTATAATTAAACTTAGCATTGCATTACACTATTAATAAAATCTAAACATTGGAGACATTATAGGACTTCAAAGGCAGTTAATAATCAAACCAGAATGGGTATCCTATTGAATCTTGTGATCTTCAGAGTAGTTGCCTTTACTCTCAGACTTGATACTCTCAACATACCAGATTCAAATAAAATCAGTCAAGATAAAACAGCGATATAAACAATCTTCTCTGTCTTATCTCTGCTATGCTATTTTTCTGTCATTGTTGTTTGTTTACTTTTCTCCTTCATTCCACTGTCTGCCCCTTTCTTTGAGGCCTTTCTGCCATTGTTCCTGGAATCCTGGTGATTTTCTTCTTCCTCTCTAGAATGTCCTTCAGTATTCTTTGCAGGGATGGATTGGTGGTCACAAACTCCCCAGTTCCTCTTTGTCATGGAAATATCTTGTCTCTCTATTAATTTTGTGAGATAGTTTTGCAGGGTACATCATTCTGGGTTGGAGGTTATTTTTTTTCAGGGCTTGGAATATTTCGCTCCAAGCTCTTCTTGATTTGATGGTTTGCATTGAGAAGTCTGCTGTGATTTGGATGAGTTTTCCTTTATCGGTAATCTGTTTCTTTTCTGACTGCTTTTAATATTCTGTTCTTGTGATGGATTTCTGGGATCCTGATTATTATATGTCTGGGTGTAGATCTGTTTTGATTGTAGCTGGCTGGAGTTCTGTATGCCTTATTTATCTGAACTTCACTTCCTTTACCTATGTTTGGGAAGTTTTCCTTAATTATTTCTGTGAATAGACTTTTTATTTCATTTGTATTTGTTGCTGTAACTTCATTCACATATTTTATTCTTAGGTTATAAATTCTCTTGTTGTCTTCTAGCCTTTGTATCATTGCTTCCTGGTTCCTTATTATTTTTAAGAGATCCTTCCTTTTGTGATCATATGTTACAGATCTATCTTCAAGTTTTGAAAGTATGTCTTTAGTTTCTGTTAAAAGGTTTTGCCAGCTTTCAATGGAGTTTTTAATTTCCTGATACTCTCTTTGGATCTGTTTCATGTATTCTAGGTTTTGTTTATATTCTTCATCAAAGGTTTCTCTCCTTTCTCTGGGTCCCTCTATTCTTTCATTTATGTCTACTTGAGGATTACCCAGGACTTCTTTTATTAATCTTCTCATATCTTGCTTCACCTGAGTTAGAATTTCAGATTTAAATTTGTCGATGAGGTCATGGAAGTATTTATTTATTTTCAATGAGGCTGTCTCTGACATTACAGATTTGCTGCCCTCAACCACCTCTGCATTTACCTCTGCTGGACTCACTTTCCCTGATTCCACGGTTGTTTCTGTCTTGTCATGTTTCTGGCCCCCTTCAGATGGGTGGATGGTGGAGGTCTCTGAGCCTTTCATATTGCTTACAGTTTTTTCTGTAGTGCACTTGCTAGGGAAGTGATGCCCCTCCCCAGTCAGCTGCAGATCTGCAAGGTGCACCCTGAGAGCCGGCCCCTCCCCCTATGTCAGTTAACCAGGGGATGCTTCAGCAAGTTTGTGTGTTCCCTGTGGATGCCACTAGCTCAGAACAGCCTCATCCCCGGCTACTGGGTTTCAACCAGGGGCCTGGCCCAGCCCAAGCAGATCCCACCAATCTGCTTTGGACCAGGGGCCCTTGAGGGATGTCGCCTTGGGTTTTGATTCAAGCTGGCCCTGCCCAACTCCAAAATGTCATCTAGCTGGTCCTCCTGCTCTGGGGAATCCAGTTCCCATCACTCACCAAAGTTCATGCAGCTCGACTGGCTGTTTCCACTCTCTGTCGCAGTGCCTCTTCCAGCCGAAGGTCTGGAGCTTACCAACCCCTGCTCTCGGCAGGGCTGCGATCTCAGGTTGATCATGAATTGCCTGACTCTAAGACATGCTGGTACAGCAACCAGGGCTTGCCCAGTTCCAGCCCACTGTCCATGCTTCTTCTTTCTTTTTTTTTTTTCTTCTTCTTTTTCCTCAGTTTTTTCTGGGTCATGAGAATTCCTCTCCTTTTGTCTGGCTTTCTCCATGTTGTCAGATTCCAGTGTCTGAGTTGTTTTTTTTTCAGAGAGGCTCTCTTATTGTGCCACCACTCAGTCAGCCATCTTGGATCCTCCACAAATCCTTTTTAATAAGATGGGATTCTTGTTATAAATCCTTTGAAGTATTGTTCACACAGTTTGCTTTTTTTTATGTAATTTTGCCTACCCCTGTGTCCTCAAGATTTCGACCTACTTTGTCTTACAGTAGGTTTAGGGTTTCTGTCTTAATATTTAGAACTTTGATCTATTTTGATTTTAGTTTAGTGCATGGTGATAGGCATGGGTCTAATTTAAGTCTTCAGCATGTACAAAGAAAGTTTTTGAAACACCACTTATTAAAGAGGCTGTCTTTCTTCTAGTGAATATGTTTTTGGTGCCCATGTCAAAGATAAGGTGTCTGAGTGTGTTTGTAGTAGGGTGTGTATCTTCTGTTCTGTTCCATTGATCCTCAAGTCTTTTTTTTTTTTGGCCAATAGCATGCTGATTTTATTATACTAACTTTGTAGTGTAATTTAAAGTATGGGATTGTGATGCATCCCGTCTTGCCTGTGTTTCCCAGGCTTGCCTTTGCTGCTGTGGGTCTCTTATGGTTCCATATGAATTTTAAGAGTGTTGACTGTAGATCTGTGAGGTATACTAATGGTATTTTGATTGAATCTGTATAATAGTTTTGGGAGTATGGCCATTTTTACAGTGTTGGTTGTTCCTATCCATGAGCAAGAGGCAGCTTGTCTTTTTCTGAATTCCTCAATTTCTTTTTTCAGAGTACTGTAATTTTCAATGTATAAATCTTTTACTACTTTTGTTCCATTGATTGCTAAATATTTCATTTTTTGATGTTATCGAGAAGGGCATGGTTTCCCTAATTCTCTTTCAGTGAGTTTGTTATTTGTGTAAGGACTGCTATTTACTTTTGTATGTTGAACTTGTACCCAGATATGCTGTTGAATTTGCTTATTAAGTCTAGTCTAGTTGGTGGAGTTTTTGGGGCCCTCTATTTAGAGTATCATGTCATCTACAAATAACTTCTTCTTTTCCTATTTTTATTACTTTGATTTCTCTCTCTTTTCTAATTGCTCTGGTTAATGTTTCCAGAACTATATTGAATAGGAGTGGTGATAATAAACAATCTTGTTTTGCTCCTGATTTTAGAGTGAAAACTTTCAGTTTTTGAACATTTAGTATGATGTTAGCTGTTGGTTTGTCATAAATAGTTTTTATCAGATTGAGGTAAAGACTATTTAATTTGATTTTCTCTAAGGTTTTTGCCATGAATGAATGTTGAAGTTTATCAAAATCTTTTTTTGCATCTACTGAGATGAACATGTGATTTTTGTCTTTGGCTCTGTTGATGTGGTGTATTACATTTATTGAGTTACACATGTTGAACCATCCTTGAATTTCTGGGATAAATCCACTTTGTCATGATGCATAATCTTCTTGATTTGCTGCATTCTATTTGCTAGTATTTTATCCAGGATTTTTGCACCTATGTTTATTTGGGAGATATGCCTATAGTTCTCCTTTTTGTTTGGGTCTTTTTTGGTTTTGGAATATTTGAATCCCAGAATGAATTAGGGGGAATTGCTTCCCTTTCAATTTCATTATAGAGTTTGCAGAGTATTGGTGTTAAATATTCTCCAAATAGCTTGTAGAATTCAGTCATGAATCCATCAGGACCTGGGATTTTCTTTGTTGATAAGTTTTTTACTATGCTTTTATTTTCAGTAACTGATATTGGGTTATTCAAAATTTTTATGTCTTGATTCTTCTTTGGTAGATTGCATGTTTCTAGGAATCTATTTCCTCTGTGTTTTCCAGCCTATGTGAGTAAACATTTTCAAAGTGGATATTGATGGTCTTTTGAATTTCCACTGGATCTGTAGTAATTTCACCCTTCTCATTCCTTTTTGGCAACTTTTAGAGATAAACTAAATGCCTTTTACATAAAGGGATATGCATGAGTCTTTGGAGCACCAGGAGTAAAATGTTCTGTATCTAATGTAATGTTGATAGACCTGATACTGATTCTTAAGAATTGTGAAACCTGGGTTATAATGTTTAAATTGTAAAATAAAGAATAAGCATGTCTTTGTATCTGGAAATTGGTTTAAAGAAATGTGTTTGGTTGCTAAACTGATAAGCAGAGAATTGTTATGGTTGATACATTATGTTGATTTGAAGAATTTAGAATCTTTATTATTATTATTATTATTATTTTGGTAGTGGTAATGGGGATTGAACTTGTGAAATCATGCTTGCCAGGCAGGTGCTTACTCTACTGAGCTAAACCTGCAGCCCTGAATTTAGAAATTTAAATAAGCCACTCAGAAGGGGGTCAGGGTCCTTACTTTGTAAACACCCTCATCCTGTGCAAGAGGAGGCAAGGAAATTTTGTGAGTGCTACACCTGCCTCTGCCTCCTTGAAGTGTTGCCCCTGTTCCATGCCACCCTACCTTAAAATTGGCTGATTATGGACTAAAACTTCCACAAACTGTAAGCTAAATATACCTGTCCTTCCTTAATTTTGGGAATTGGGTTTTTTGTCTCAGCAACAAAAGAAAAGTAATGAAGACAAAAGGTTACTGGATATGGTAATGCACACCTGTAATTCCAGCACTCTGGGAGCTGAGGCAGAGGGATTGCATATTTGAGCTTAGCCTAGGCAACTGAGGGAGATCGTGTCTCTAAATAAAAAAATTTTAAAAATGTGTATCTTAGTGCAAAGATTGTGGTTTCCAATCCCCAGTACCACAGAAAGAAAGAAAGAAAGAAAGAAAGAAAGAAAGAAAGAAAGAAAGAAAGAAAGAAAAGAAAAAGAAATAGAAACAAAAGGTAAGAAGAAAGTTTAGGTCTAACAGTTCTGGAGTCCAAAGAGGATGGTCATCTGGTGGCAGGCTTCTCAGTGACAGAGTCCTAAGATAATACAGAGCACCACAATGGCAAGAGTCAGGGAGCACATACATGTATCTCTGTGTTTGTTTGGTCTTCCTCTTTCTTTTTATAAAGTCAGTAGCATTTAGTCATGGGGGTACCACCCTGGTGATTTTAATCTCAATTTTAATATTCTTTAACCCTAATCTCCCAAAGATCCTTCTTCTAAACATTGTCACATTGCTTCCACCCTCTTAATACCTCTAAATGGGGGTTAAATTCCAATACCTGAACTCTTAGGAGACACAGTCAAACTATATTTATAACATGACACAGGTATAAACCTCTGCTAGTTCAAAACCAATGTGCTTTTTCAGTGCTGCAGTACTAATACAATCTTCTTGGCTTGACTCCTGTACCATTCATGTGGCCATGGCTTTGAATTTTGAAATATAAATTAATTCCAGCAGCTTAACCATGGATTGCTAAATTCTGATTCTGTTCTTGCTAGTGGGCTCATGTATTAACTTTCTGTTACTGCTATAACAAATTGCCTCAGATTTATTAGCTTAATTAATGCACATTTATGTTACAGTACTTCAGATCAGAAGTCTAGTTTGAGTCTCACTGGAATAGAATCAAAGTATCCTCTAAGCTATGCTCATTTTTGTAGCTTTTGTGGGAGAATCTGGTTTTTCATCTATTGCAACTTCAAAAGGCTATTGCACTTCTTCTTTTTGTTCTCCTTCCCTCAACTTCAAGGCCAATAATGGCATGCTGAATCTGCACATTGTATGTCCCTAGCTTTCTCTCCTAAGTACCTTTTCCACTTTTCAGGTAGTTTTTGAATAAATTGAGTTTGGAAATTCCAGATATTTGCCTCAACTCAGGATGAGGTGATTAATAACCTTACTTCCATCTACAGCAATTTTCGCTTTCCATCCAAAAAACTCATTTGTAGGTCCTGGGAATTAGGAAGTATACATCTTTTGCGTGGAAAGGGGAGGCACTCTTCTCCCTATGACTGCTAATTTTGAATTAAGTAGATTGATTTTGAGATCTGTGATTCTAACTAAACTGCTTTTTTAATTCAACTTTTCCCAGCCTAGATTAGAGAATGACCAGTTTCTCTAGAACTTTAGGTCTCACAGTTTGACTCCCTACCCTTAGCATTAGAATCCATAGAAAAAAGTGAAGATCAGCATAATGGTATGCTATGATATTTATTATGATACATGAAGAAAATTTTACCATAAGAGTTCAAAACCTATGAGGAATGAAAATATACACAAAAATATAATTTTACACAATAGAACCATATTTTAAATATTCATCATATTTCAAATGCTTTAAGCTGAATAAAAGTAAAGGCAACATCTTATTAAATTTAACAGAAATTTCTAGGACAGGATATCATATCATTTTTGTTGATTTAATGGCTCCTGACATTATTTTTTGCTATAAATTAAAAAATCCAATTAAAATTTTATTAATGAGGGTATACACATGTTCACATAGTACTTATAAAACAATTTACTAATACTTTGTGTATAAGCCTTCATATTAACACTCTCATGGTGCTCTATTACTACTGTCAATTTCCCTTAGATAACATTAGCATTCAGGTCCCATAGCTTCTAATTTAATAAGGTTTTTCCAAATAATAATGTTAATACTTTCCCTAAAGGAATTTATAGTTGTAATTCATATTAAGAAGCCCAATAAAATAATTTATATGAAAGTGAAACTCTGTAACTAATTGCTATCACTTTTTATGACTTATGAATTTTGTTTTTTAATATAAATGTTTTACCTTTCCTCGACAATTTTCTGTAAGTAATACAACAGACTATAATGAGTACAACAAGACATATAAAATTGTTGAATTGCTCAAACACTATTCTTTTGGAACTCTTTGTGTAATAAGAAGCTAAATACCTGTTCCAAACTTAATTACCAATAGACAGGTAACTAGCAAATTCTTCTAAAATTTAATTATGGTATAACTTACAGCTTCCTATTTCTCAAGTTACCACAGAACTGGTATGGCTTAAAACAAAAGAAATTTTTATCACACAGTTTTTAAAGACCAGAAGTCTGAAATCAAAGTGTTGGCAGGGCTTTTATTTCTCCTAAAGCTGTACAGAGGATCTGTTGTTTATTACTTTAGCCTTAAGCAGCTGTTGGAAGTCACTGTCTTGTGGCTTAGCTGCCATAATCATATGATCTCCTTTTCTTCTCAATGTCTTCCTCTCTCAGTCTCAAATCTGTTTCTCTCTCTGAAAAGGATGCCTGTCACTAGAGTGAGGCCCACCAGCGTGGTCCAGAATGATCATCTCATGGCAAGATTCTTAAGTAATCACACCTGCAAAGATCCTTTTTCTAAATAACACTCAAGGATTGCAAAATTTTATCTTCTGGGGAACCATTTTCAGTTTACCACAGAATGGCATGAGACTATTTTTCTCCAAATCTTCTAGTTCTTTTGCCTTACAATTTCATTGTTTTCTCAGTACTTAAAGAACTAGAGATAATCCTGGAAATGTGATGAATATATTGCCTACTCAATTATAATACAACACTTATTCTGCCATGTTTGGAAAAATATTTATTCTCTAGGAGTTGAAAAAAATCATCCACAAAATTAAAACAATGACAATAAAAATAGTAATAACCACAAACAAAATGCCAACAAAATACCTCTACAGAAATATGATAATTGTCTATCTTTATACAACTGACTTTGTTACACTGAGAAAAGAGCCTTATAAAAAAAAGCAGTAACTAGAAAAATATGTTTGATTGGTTAAGTTAATAATAGAAGGATCATTCTGTACATTTACTTCTGCATCTTCACCACTGTTGGTATTTGTGCTCTTTGGTTAACATTCGTCTCATCCAAGAAACATAGATTGTAAGCCAAACAGGCTACAGAAGACTTTGTGAACTTAAAACATTTAAAGACATTTAATTGTATAACAAAATGTGATTGGTCTTTATTAAACAATTAATGGGTTTCTCTGTAGCTGCACATGAACATTTAAAATGAAAATATGAATCCTGTGAGCTAGAGAAGTTCTCTTTAAACTATTTCAGCAATTACTCTTCAGGAAAGTTGTCTGTGAAAAAGGCTCAGAGCCTGCTGAGGTATGGTGATGAGGAAGTTAACATCTAAGTTTGTATGACTCTGCTATTTTTTGTCCACTCTCAAAAAGCCAGTTAGACATACTTCAACATCTGTTTATGCTATCATTATTACTGCAATTTATATAACTTAAGAGCTTTTATGTAAGATGAATAACATGAGTACCAAAAAGCAGACCGTTGTTATTTTTATGAAAACTTAAGTTGAAAATTCTGTAATATTTGAGGCGTATGTTGATAATTTTTTCTATTGAATTAGGTTTAGGTAAAACAATTGTAATAGACATTTTAATTGTTACAAAACTTTAGAAGCATTCTGATACTGCATCTTTTCATTCTCACTCCTTTTAAAAGAAGCTAGAAATAGAAATTGGAGATGATAAGTTTTTAGAATGAAAATGAAAAGACATTCTAATAATGGGATTCTTAGGCAAAAGATGGTTCAAAATTCTACATTTTAGACTAAACAAAGTAGGGCTAAAAGGTATGCCATTTTATTATTCCCCACTGTAATTGAGCTTAACTTGTCAAACATATAATTTTAACTGCATCACACTAGGAGGTTTATACTATATTTAAACTTAATTTATATGATAGGTTTAAAATGATTTTGAACTTCATCATTTAAAAAATTCCAATAGGTTTCAATTGAGTATGGTGGGAGAGTAATCAGCAAATATTTACAGGAAATAAAATCAATAGGTTTTATATATATAAGGGGTGCCTAGCATTGGATAGTAAGAAAATATCAAAGAAATGTGAATCATGTCTCAAGCTTTCCAGAAGTTAGAATTTTGTCAAGGCTAAGACCACCACCACAACAACGTCAAAAAGAACAACATTCAGTAAATAAAGTATCAAAGTCTGTGAGTAAAAGGAAGGCAAAATGTAGAATGAATGTGGGTTGGATTTGGTATGGACATAGATGGATAAAGATTTGAAAATTTAGGGAAGATATCTTGAAGTAAGAATCAGGAGTGTGGAGAGAGAGCAGATAAGCAAAGACAAAGAGGTAAAGGTCAGGACAATATGAGCATGGGAAGCAAGGGGACTGTTGAAATGTACTCTCCTGGTTCAAGCTCTAACTAAAACCCACTCTTATAATCATGAACACAGATCATAAGGAAGGCCACAAGGGAGGCTTCCACAGTGGTGAGAATTGAATGAATATAGCTGTAGAGAAATAGAGAGACTTAAAGATATTTGCCACAACAAATTTCTTCTAAAACATAAAGTTCATAAATATAAGAAAGAAAGTACAGTATTTGGAAGAAGCATTTGACTTGATTACTAAAACAAGTCAGAAAGAAGAAAGGAGGGAAGGAAGGAAGATAAAAAGAAAAAGAAAGAAAGAAAGAAAGAAAGAAAGAAAGAAAGAAAGATTGAACTATATTAGGAAATCCACTAGACTGATATATAATATATAAATATATACTATATTATACATTCATATATGTGAATATATATATATATATATATATATATATATATATATATATAACCTCAAAGAGAAGATTGAAAAGTCAGAATCTCAAGATGTTATTAGAAAACATTCCTCTATGGACTTGGTACAGTGACATTTATAATGCTTTTTATGTGCCTTTTGGATGACTCATATTTTTTATTTAATCATCTATCTCTTTCCCTCTTATTCTGTCTCCCTTTCATATATACATACAGTTGTGCACATGTGCACATATATATTATCAATTTTTAATTAACCTAAAAAGTGTAACACTTATTTCCTTTAAGAACTGTCTCAACCACATCATAATTGCAGCTCTTAATTGGCTAAAATGCCCCAATAGCCTAGAAGCTCAGTACTGTGCCCTGTATCCCATGGTCACATAAAAGGCTACATGAAGATAGTGCAGAAAATTAGAAGAAGAGTGAAGTGTGCAGAAAGAGAAGAAAATTCACTGAATTTTCGGATCTTGCTCTATTGGAGTCAGTATTCATTGGTGATCATGTTTTTTTAATGACTTTGTAGGATAAATTGATGAATCTTCCTTCCCTGTCCTCAAGTGCCTTGAGTTTGGGTTTATGACCTGTTGTTTTAGACTGTTAACATGGATCATAGTGCTTGGTGGGTTGACAGAGGAAAATCAACTTCAATACTTAAAAATAAAAAAATATATGGTGGTGCATGCCTATAATGTAGCACTTGGAAGGCTGAGGCAGGAGGATTGTTGTGTTTGATGCTAACCTGAGCTACGCAGTGAGTGCAAGGCCAGCTTGGACTATGTAGTGAGACATCAGATACCAAATCTGTTGGCATCTTTATCATGAACTTTTCAGCATCTATGAAATGGAAGAAATAAATTGCTATTATTTAAAATGGAAATTTGTTACCAAGCTTAGTATACTTAATTATAACAGCTCAAATGGATTTAGAGGAAACTATCTCTTCTCAAATGCCCCACAAATGTTTCTGCTTGTACCAGCACAATATTTCCCTGCACCTGAATTACTCATGTGTCATCCACTCCCACAGCCCACTTTGAAAATTTTTGTCACAATTTTTTTTTTTACTGATATAGCAATGCTTGGTGTATTGTAAAACACCTTGACTAAAATCTATCTTTCCAGCTTTGAGGAATGTAGGAAGCAAACTCCTGACATAAGAATTTGGATGTTAAGTGCCAAAGTTTTGACAAAGGACCAAGTTTTGCCACAGCTGATATAGTTGTAAAATTTGTATTAGCAATGGTCTCTGTGTAATAGGAATGTCATGAAGATTAATTGCAGCACATACAATGACTGGTGTGGAGGAGCTGCTCATTAACTGTCAGCTGCTTATTATTTATTATCAACACATTAAATGTATGTTTAAATCACAACATAATCCAAGTATTTGGTCCAACTCTAAACATTTGTACTCTCTAAAAGTAAATATAGTTTATAGTATGGTCTGTTTCATTGGCATTGTGATCTTAATTGGCCGTAAGTTTACATCCTAAAGCAGGAGTCTCAGGGTTGGGGTTGCCAATAACTCCCTCCTTCAATATGCTTAGTTAGGCTACATTCCAGAATGCTTGGGGAACTTTTTTTCTTGTGACCATTTTAGCTCAGTTTGAAGACACTTTCTTGTTTCTGTCTCAACAAATAGGAAGTGGCAATTAATGAAATTTGACAATTCTGGACTTTGGGTTTACCACTCCTATAATGTGCATGCTAAGAGAAGAGGGGAATTTAGAGCTTCCTTAGAGACTCAGCAGAATGAAGAATTTGGCTGGATTCTCATTTTAAGAAGTATTTGTTATAGTTTTTGTGAAGAAAGGTTTAGAAATAGTCAACATATAATTTGTGTTACTTGATTTGCATAAACATAGTGATTTTCAGTGAAAATAATTTGTACTCAGTTTATTTTGGAGTATCCCCTTCATCTTTTCCCAGAGATTCTGGGAAAAAACTTTCCCACAAAGCATGGTTTTCTCCTATTATTGCCTAAAACTAATTGTGTCTGAAGGGTTATTACAGTGATTTACAAAAAATATTCATCTACTAATATTACATAAAATAGAAGGAATGTTTTAAAAATGAATTTAGAATTCAGATGTTGACTCAGTATAGGCTTTAACCAACCATCAAAGCAAAATTAAAATATGACTGTGTGTAGACAGACACACTAGTGCTGAGTACAAACCAATAATCAGTTCCATAACCAAGTTTCACTCTTTTAATATTATCCCCTTTGGATATTTTATCTTCACTTGTGTTTATGCAGATGAATGAATATTATAATGATTTGATTAAAGACTTATCTGTTAAGAATAAAATTTTGCTTTGAATGTTTGTTGGTTACTCCTTAAATATTATGAATAATATAAAATATTAACAATTTGGATCACTTGTAGATACCCTAAAATACTGGGTCAGGATATGTAATAGATACTTAAAATTATGATTTGAATCTGGGCAAATCACTTTTTAGTGAAATTCTGTGTAGTGTTCAACAGACACAATAAATAAAATAACCTTTCTTGGGAATTATGGATTAGGCATCACACAGATATTTAATATAATTTCTTATTACTTTATTTTGATAAATGTTAAGTATGGTTTTTAATTTGACCTACCCCAATCATAACTTATAGTTTGTGTTTATATGAGAATATATTCCTCTTTCCAAACAATTGAATAAATATTGAAGATATAACATGTTTAGAGAAGAGATAATCTGGTGAAATAATTAGTTGTTTAATTATTTAAATGATCACTAGTTGGAATAAATATGTTAGATCTGACTTACATATTTAAAAAAATAGAAATTCAATGTGAGATAGATGTGAAGGAGAAAATTTTGGCCAAACTAAGGATTTCTCAACAGTCAGAACTGATTAGATGAACTGGCTGCTTCGGACAAGGGTTGCTACCTCAGCAAATGGAATTTTTGAGAGTAAAACAAATAAACACTCAGCAAGTAAGGTGGGCAATGAACCCAAGTCTGGAGAGAATGTTTAGGTCTTTGTAAGGCTCTGGCCTTTTGTAGTTGTCAAAAAAAAAAGTTGAGATTCCCTCTGCCTTTTTTTCAACTCAACTGTTAGTTTCCTTCATTAACATAGCGTGGCACTTTTTTTGTGTAGTAACACATCACCACGTTTGAGAAGAAGGACATCTGGTGGTGAAATCAGCAAAAGGAAAAGACTTTTTCACATGCTAATTTGAAGTATCTTTTGACATTTTTGTTTATATTTCCATGGGAAATAATCAATCTACCAGTTTGTATAGTTGTAGAATTGACAGTGTTAATAATTAATTGACATTAATTATGATCAGGTGATTTGGGTAAAATAATTGTTTCATCTAGCTCTTTAATATGTATTTAATTAATACTTTAAAAATCTCTGAGGGAGATTTTGCTTATCCTTGTGATATATAAGCATATGAATTTTTCTCCTAGCAACTAAGATCTATTAATTTTAGGTAAATCATTCAGTGAAGGTAATGACATAGAAAATGTTGTGGTTGATACATTGTGTCACCTTGAGAAGCCTAGAAGCTTAACTAAATAACTCAGCAGCTCTGCCTCCTGAGGTGTAGAGGACAAGCCATAGGGTTCTAGGATGCTATTCATTGTGTCAATTTGAGAAAGTCAAATGTTTAACTAAGTGACTCAGCAGGGGCCAGGGTCTTTGTAAACATCCTCAGCCTGTGCAAGAGGAGGTCTCCGAGATGGTGTGAGTGTTACACCCACCCAAGAAGTATAGCTTCTCAGCTTCTCATTTCTCTCAGCTGGGAGTAATTTTACTTTTCTTTGTGAAATTTGATCCCTGTTTGTGTCTGTACTGTCCTTTGGAATAAGAATTGGTGCAACCCTTCTTCCTGTGCATTTGTTCAGGAATGGGCTCCCTGTAGAACACAAAAGCATTTTGCAAGGTTCTTTCTGTCTCTAGATCTAGCTACAAGGAAGAAGATAATTGCTCCTTTATTGCTTTGCACAGAGGCCAATTTCAATATGGAATTTATTGAGTGTGTGCATAAATTAATGAATTGTTGTTTTCTGTTTTCCTCTATTTTTTTTTACTTCATCTTCTTCCTTTTTACTTCAGTTCTATGTATTGTGAATTCATAAATAGTATCCAACATTTATTGAGCATTCATTATATCCAGATCGTGTTCTTAACACTTTATACATAAGTCACACAATTCACATTTGACTCTTATGGGATGGCTGTTAAAAAAAATTAAATGCCATTTTTTTGAGAAGACTGAGGTCAGTAATTTGCTCAAAGTGACTGGCTGCTAAATGGTCAAGACAGAGTTAAAAACCAGCCTATGAGCCACCCAGAGCATGATTTGGAGAGAGCCAAGATGGAAGCAACCTGTGAGGCAACCAGAGCATGGATCAGGGAGAACAAAGAAAGAAGCTAAGCCCCGGCCTCTGGCCTGTGAGCTGACCAGTGCACAGACTGGGGTGAGGACAACAGTGCCCCCCTCCCATGAGCAACCAACCGATCTGGAGGAACTGTATTGTTTGATTAACTTTGCAAACCTAGAACTGAGCAAATATTTAGAGGACAACAATATGCAATATAGTAACTATTGTAGATTTCGTATTGTCTTACCAGTGTTTTGATTCATTGTGTTGCTATTTTATTCCCTTTAAAATTAAATTTTAAAAATTAGTAAAAAACAGGCTGGGGGAAGAGGGCGACCAACTGGATGACATGTTGGAATCGGGCAGGAGGAGCCTGAACTAGGAATGACAGTGACTTCAGTTGGTTGCTCCCTTCCCAGAGCAGATTGGTGGGATCCGCTTGGCCTGTGTAACACCCCTGGATGGGACCCAATAAGCTGTCCCAAACAGATTCCCGCCACACAACACACACTATTTCAGTGAAGACCCCCGAAGGTTGACTGCCCTGGCGGGGAGGGGCCAGCATAAGAAGCCCCTGCCTACACCTCAATGACCAAAAGCAAACAGGAGAGGGCAGAAATCCCTCACTAGAATGCTTCAGAAGAACCATAACCAATAAGGAAAGGGGCTGGGACCTCCACTATACACCTGTATGGAAGTAACCAAAAACATGACAAGAGAAAGAAACAAAAAGAAGTCCCAAACCCAAAGTCCTGAGAACATCAATTCAGGAGAGGGAAATACAATAGAAACTGAGAGCAGCAAACATGCAACATCAGACATAGTCTCAATAGACATCAAGAGATATCTTTGGGACCTTGTAGATGAGCTCAAAACTGAAATATTAAATCAGATAAAGCAAGATATAAGTATATTAATAAAGGAAATGCTAAGCACCTCTCATGAAGACACAGACAGAAGAAGGGAGGAACACAAAAAAGGAGAGAAACGTTCAATACAGAATATAAAGAAAATCTAGAATATATGGAGCAGATTCAAAGAGACTACCAGGAAATTAAAAACTCCATTGAAAGCTAGCAAAGCTGCCTAAAAGAAACTAAGGATAGACTATCAAAACTTAAAGACAAGTTTGCAGTGTGTGATGATGAAAAGAAAGATCTCTTAAAAATAAAAAGGAAACAGGCAGTAACAATCAATACAAAGGCTAGAAGATGACAAGAGAGTCTATAATTTAAGAATAAGAAACCTGACTGAAGAAGCAGGAATACAAACCCATGAATTACAAAGGCTATTTACAGAAATAATTAAGGAAAACTTCCCAAGCATGAGAAAAGAAAATGATATTCAGATATACGAGGCATACCGAACTCCAGCCACCTACAACCAAAACAGAGCTACACCCAGACATATAATAATCAAGATACCAGAAATTCAATATAAAAACAGAATATTAAAAGCTGTCAGAGAAAAGAAACAGATTACCTATAAAAGTAAGCCCATCAGGTTCACGGCTGACTTCTCAACACAGACCATCAGATCAAGAAGAGCTTGGAGTGAAGTCTTCCAAGTCCTGAAGGAAGGTGGCCTCCAGCCCAGATTGTTGTACCCTGCAAAACTGTCACTAGAATTAATGGAGAAACAAGATGCTTCCATGACAAAGAGGAACTGGGTGAGTCTGTGACCACCAATCCAACCCTACAGAGAATACTGAAGGACATTCTAGAGAGAGAGAAAAAAATGCCAGGATTTCAGGAACAGTGGCCTCAATGAACAGGGCAGGCATTAGAATGAAGGAGAAAAGTAGAGAAACAAAGGCAGAAAAATAGCATAGCAGAATTGAGGCAGAGAAGGTTGGCTATATTCTCTAACATAGATGGCCTTGATACACTAAAAAAAAAAAATACAGGCAGAGTAGATCAGGAGGCTTTAAAGTCCATTGAAATGCTCTGTATAGGAAATATAATCAACCTGAGAGAGGGTTTATGGACTGAAAATCAAATATGAGAAAAAAATGCTCTATGTGACATGGTGCCAGAAAGAAATAGGGGCAACTCTATCACCACCTGCAGATAGGATGGAAAGATAAGATATTTATGTGCAGTAGAGAACTACTCAGCTATAACAAAGGAAAACCTTGAGGCTTTTGTAGGTAAAGGAATACAACTTGAGATTAAGTCCAGGAGTAAAAAGGTTTGGAACCACTTAGGTAAATAGCAGGTTGCCTCCTCCTCAATCTAAAAACTGAGGGAGTTGGTTGGACCCAAAATGCACAGCACCCTGTGGGAGTGAAAAGTGAGGAATAGTCTAAAAAAAGAAGGCTGAGGATATTATTGTTAATAGTGTACCAGGATTTAAAACCCACATTACTCACACCACTCTGCTTAGATGGATTATATGCTGTTCCAGTTTGTCTACTTGTACTAGATTTGAGGGCACTGTCAGTTATCCTGAAAATAGGAGGATATAGTACAGTAATCATCCTTAATTTCCTATTAACTTAATCTGAAGCTCTATATAACTTACACTGTTTTACCATGACTGATCTTAATTGAATCTGGTTTGTTAGATTGCTGTTTTGTATTGACAGATTTTATTCAAAGCTGTTATGATTGAAAGTATCAAGTCTAAGAGTATAGGCAACTACATTGAAGCTGACAAGATTCTCTAGGATACCCACTCTGGTTTATTATCTGCCTTTGAAGTTTTACATTGTATACAATTTTTGGTCTTACTAATATTGTTATGTACTGCTATATTCAATTATACTGCTATATCAACATATGTCTGATGATATAGACAATTCTATGGAAGATAACAAGAGATAACACAGTAACCATGTAGATCACCTTGTATTGTGGTTTTATATGACTTTTTGGTTTCATGTTTTTTATAGGAATTTGTTTTGTTTTGTCTTGCTATGTTTTGTTTTTCCCTCTAATACAGAAAGGATAGAAATACATGTAGAGACTCATGCATGCATAGCTATTTACAGTCTCTCTGTTTGAATGTCTACTTTGTATGCTTTAATTTTGTAACTTGAGCAACTATTTCTAAGAGAACAATATGTAATTTATCAACTAGTGATTTCTTACTGTTTATCTTTTTTAAAAAATTCTGTATCATTTATACCCTTTTCCTGTTTTTTTTTTCTCTTTAAATAATTTTAAAAAATGGGCTGGGGGTTTAGCTCAGTGGCACAAGCACCTGACTGGCAAGTGTGAGAAAATTCAATCTCTGGTACAGGTAAAGAAACAAAATTAGTAAAAAAAAGTAAATAAATAAATAAATAAATATTTGTAAAATTAATGAAAACCAGTTTGTGGGTCCAGAGATGATTATCTTAGCTACTGCATTTAGCTTGATTCCAATCATGATCCTCTGGTAAAATACATAGAGTTACAAACACAAATAATAGCAAGAATGAAAATGGGTATTATGATTGCCTTCATGGAAGATGGCGAATATTTTAACAGACAAATTAGGAAATTGGAACCAGAAAAGTGTCAAAAGTTCTATATAGAAAAACAGAAAAATACATATCAGAAAGATGTCAAGAGCACAGCCTTAACTCAGTTCTATTATGTGCTACATGTAGATGTTAGGCAACTTATTTAACTGCTAATTGGACTTGCTTTTCAATCTGAAAAGTAAAATGAAAAAACCTCCCCAGTCTTTCAGGAGTTTTGGGAAGATTAATGATGTTAATGTGTATAAATTACTTAGGAAAACAACTCATGCACACTACTAATTAATATTTCCATTACTTATATTTCATCATATTGGAGACATGCTCCATTATAAAATGATTTTCTATTTTCTCTATTGTTCTGATTGGAAAATTTACCTACTATAAAAGTAGCATTTTTAATTTTTGAATTGTAACCTGACATCAGAAATATTAAAGTGCAAAAACAAATACATACTGGAATTAGTGAAATACCATTTTATAATTATGTATAGTACAGAGAAGAATCCAGCTGAGCTAGTTAAATGTCTGAGCACCTTAACATTTTTCTTTCTTTTTCTTTTTGGTTGTTTTTGACAGTGTCTCATTAAGCAGTTCAGTCTAGTCTTGAATGCATTTTGTAGCCCCAGCTGTCTTTGAACTTGCAGCAGTCTCCTGCCTCAGCCTCCCAAGTGCTAGGATATGTGCAACCATGCCTGGCAATATTTTCATTTTTAAAAACACTATTTTTCACTTTCTCTTCATTCTTTTTTGAAATATTTTATAGCTGGCCATCTACTTTTGAAACCATTTTTCTAGGAATTCTACTCAAGTTCAGGATTAAAAGTTTACTTTCATACTATACCTTTTGCTAAAAGACAGAATTGGATTGATGGGAGGCAGACAGTGTGTGTGTGTGCATGTGTGTGTGTGTGTGTGCATGCATGCCTCTGTGTGTGTGTGTGTGTGTGTGTGTCTGTGAGAGAGGAAGAGAGCTGCAGGGTGAGTCAGGAAGTGAAAGTATCCTGATCTGATTGGATGTTTTCAAAGGTTTTCAGGTCAAAACTGAAAACCACGTGGACAATGTAAGAACTGGGAAGAGGTAGGAGGCTAGAAAAATGAAACAAGTATCAAAATGAGTTAAAATATATAACAAATCAGTTATTCAAATTACCCATTCAGCAAATGTTGAATGCCTACTATGAACTCAATGTGCTAGCTGTGATTTGAGAATAGAAAAATAAACAAGAGAGAAAATAACTGCCAAAGATTAAGAAACAAAAATATATTTAAAACCAGTATTAAAAAGTATGTTAAATAACAGCACAGTTAACTGTGGTCAGAAACTAGGTTTCTTCAGTACTAGCCCAATGCTTTCCTGTGCAGTTACTAGATTATTTCTTTTTACACTCTGATTGCTGTTAAAGTACTGAGCATTTGGCAGGTGTCAATTTTGTCCCTTTTCAGGAGGACAATCTGTATGTGTGCTAAGCCAAAATCAACTCCTGGAGAGGCACCAGATTGTGAGGATCTAGAGGAAACAGTGATGGTAAGGTCTTGTGGAATAGATATGAGACTATGAGCCCAAGACTCAGTTCAAGGACCAGCTGTGAAACCACATGCGGTGTAGCATTGTGCATGTTTCCTTTTCTATCTGGGCTTCTTTGTTCTTCATACAAAATGTACACTGATTTAAGACTTTACATTTCCTCCCATCCAGTGTTCTTTAACCTTCTGAAACTGTGTAATAGGGCATGAGAGGCAGTTCAGAAGTTGTTGTCAGATCCTGAACCTGAATTCATGTAATTCATGGGCAGGATCTTGGGGCATTCAAAAGGAGTTCTAGCCTCAGGACATTATCTTAGTGAATATTTTATGTGACTGAAAATAATCATGATTACTATTCAAGGGCCAAGAGTCTGAACACTTTATCTTACTTATTCTGTATAAATAATTATACCAATCCTCTGGTATTTTCACTTTCATTTTGTGTGGGAAAGCTACCTATACTTAACTGTTCATGGTATGCTGTTACTCTGTGAAGAGCTTTTGTAAGTCAACTCCTCAATCTTTACAACCATCCTGTGAGGAAGGGTTTGCTATGATTACTAATCTCACAGATGAGATATCCACTAAGTAAATAACCTGTTCATGTGGTCACATGGCTGATAACAAACAAAACTCAAACCTAAGCAGACCAGTAGCAGAACCTAATATCTAGCATTGAATATTATGCTTAAATGTGTATAGAAGCCCATAACCATAAGAAGGAGAACAGAAATCCATAATCAAACACAGAATTTTACCATGAAGCAATACAGTCTAGGTTCCCTCTTGGGCTACTTCATTCTTCCTTTTGGATTATCCTTGGCAAAGGGCTTCCTACCTGCCTTTACTTAATCTTCATCTTTGACCTGGAGTGTAACATTATCCTGAAAGAAAATATATTTTTGGCCAGGCATTGTGGTGCATGCCTATAATCTTAGGACTCAAAAGGCTCAGACAGGATTGCCACAAGTATAAGGCCAGCCTAGGTTACCTAGTAAGTTCAAGGTCAGCCTGGACTACAGAGTGAGACGATGTCCCCCAAACAAACAAACAAACAAACAACAGAAAATATACTTTTGCTTCTTGTACTACACTTTAGGATTCTACTGTGGTCTCTCCCCGTGGCACCTCTCTACCACATTTCTGATTTCATTGCTTTCTGACTTGGTCCAGACAGTTTAGAGTCCCAGGTCAGCAAGCAAAATTCTAATGAATTGAAAATAATGGTTATATATGTTTTCTTAAAGGAATTTACTATAGATTAGCAGATAAGAGGCATAAAGTTCTAAGTGGTGATGTGTTTCTACTCTTCACTTTCTGTATCTCAGAAAGTGGAAAAGTGAAAGATTTTGTATTATAATAATTCTTGGAGATTCATGGGAGATTTGCACCAGGACTGTCTTCAGATATCAAATCTGAGGACCCCCTTTTATACTTCCAATAAAAGAGGGTAGTACTTGCACATAATCCATATATATCCTCCCTTATGCTTTAAATCATCTACAAGTTACTTACAATAGTTAATAAAATGCAAATGCTATGTAAATAGTCCATAGTGTTTAAGGAATAATGACAAAAATCTGTACATGTTCAGTACATTTACAAATATATTTTTTTCTAAATAGTTTTAATCTGTGATTGGATGGATCCATTGATACAGAATCCATGGATACTATGGACAGAATATCAGAATATTAGACTGATTATATATCAGAATATTACATTGGTTCATCCACAAACCTGAGAATTCAGTAGCTAAGATGTAAGCATCATTATTATTATCAGACTTAGAATAGTGTTTTGTCAAAACTTAACTAGAAGCATCTGAATCATAAATCTTCTTTCCCATTTTAAAATTGTGTAATAGGCTAGAAATAACATAATTATTTCAAAGAACTGTATTAAAAAAATAATTATTCTCTTTTCTTTTCTCATTACTAAGACAACATATTTTCCCCAACTTGAGTGCTAAGGGTTTATTCAAAATTCACATTTAACTCCTATGCAACACTAGTCAATATCAAGGGCTGTCCAGGAGAAGCAGAATTATTAAGAAGGCAATTGCTGAGCAGAGCCAAATGTCTACCAAACTGCATTTTGACAGAAATCAAAGTAGCACAATGAGACAGTATATATTCAGGAGATTTCATGGGGCCACAGTATGACACTTACCTTTTTTCATCTCTCTTATAGAATCAATAGATAAATCTTCATTTAGGTCTTTACATCTTTAATGTTGAAAGAGATGTAAGTTCAATGCTGCATATTAAAACACAACATTCTACATTCATTTATTCAAAGGCTCCCTAACTCTCTTTCCATTTAGAAGAACTATTTTTTGACCTACTCCGTTGGCTACTAAGGACTTAGTTTCTATTTTCTCTTATGGGTCACACATAAAAGTTGACATTTTATTGAGGTTCTAGAGCCTAGAACTTCACTCTGGGTCAGACTGCCTATTTCTGAGTTCTAACTCCATACCAACAGTGTGACTGAGCAATTTACTTAACACTCAGTCCCTTTATTTTCCCATTTGTAAAATGGGGAGGATGAGATAATGTCTATAAGTAGAGGTTACTTATCTGCTAAGAATGTATTATGAGGATGAAATGAGTTAACATTTATAAAATTTTAAAAACTGTTTGTTACATAGAAAGTGATAAATGCTAACTATTAATTTTACTCAATATTGTGTTTTAATATAAGAGAGGGTAGAAATTCAAATATCTTTTGGGGCCAGTAATGCAAAACAAATGCTTTTTAATGAAGTTTAGAGCAAACTGAAGGGTGTATATCTGCCTAAAACTGCCAAATTTTAAGTGCCTTCTAAAAGCACCATGAAGTCCAGATTACACTTATCTACTGCTGAATTTATTCTGTGATAGGGAAATGTGGGTTCAGAGAACTCTTCCATGATTAGTACAATGAATATTCAATGTTTCTTTGTGGAATTAAAGAATTTTAATTTATCCTTAGTTTTCTTAATGTTGTTGTGATGGTTATTTTATATCCAGAAAGATGGACTCAGAAAACCACCAAAGGTACGAGTGAAGCTTAGACACCAATTGTAATAGCACTAATTATAATATAAAACCAGTGAAAGGGTTTCCTGGTGTCTCTAGTTACAGTGGTCAGTTCCAGCCTCAGCTAGGACAACTAGGAAATCTGTTGAGGAAAAGCATTTGTGAAATGGAATTCCTACAGCATCCCTGGTGTTGACACTGACTAGTGTTCATGGAATCACAAGAAGCATTGTAAGAATACAAATAGCAACCCATAGATTTAAATAAAATAACAAGGAAGCAGCAAGGATAGAGAATTTAACAGTCATAAATTCTCCATTCCAATCCATGTCTACCACTTAGCAACTATCAGCATCTTGCAGGCTTATAACCCTTCAGAACTCATGTTATATGTTAAAAAAAATTGATAATTTTTTGTTCTGATCATCTTATTTAGGTACTTTGAATAACAAATTAAAGTAGGATGCAGAAACTATTTGGAAACTTTAAAGTTACTATGTAAATAAAGGTATTTTTAAAGCTTTTAGACCAAATAAGAACAAAACCCTGAATAAAAACTGATGATGGTGGGGCCAGCCGCAATACAGTGAGTCCATGCTCTGTGCCTCTCCATTACATCCCATAGGGCTGGTGGATGAGCTGGAAGACACTGAGTTTGTGCTTCCTGCCTTCTCCATTACCTCCTAGATAGCAGGGCCAGCTGGAAGAGTGTAAAACCAACGAGAACCACAAGACCCAGGACAACAGCTCGGTGCACAGATGCACACACACCTTTAGAGGGCAAAGTAATGAGCAAGGTCAGTAATGTGGAAGCATCTGAACTAGCAGTGAGGAGATAGCAGTTGGACTCTGCAGAACTTCACTGACAGAAGACCAGTCTCAGCTCCCACATCCAGAGGCCAAGATTGGCTCTATACCCAGCACATCTCTGGTATGTAACATGGTCATCACAGAACCGTAAACACCAGAAAATGGTAGTTTCTTAGAATAGTTATAAAGAACCCACTACATCTGGAGGACATTCTTGAGTAATGGACATCACCCTTCCTCCTTCAGAAAGGCCTCAATGCTAATAGAAGAGTTATATATCATGGGGATTTGGTGGGATTCAACATAGAAGACAAAATAAAAGAAAAAAGAGAAAGTGGAGAATGGCAAGACACGGAGGTGGGGTGCAGCCCCAGCCTCCAGCACAACCAGGATAGGCCTAGAACTAAATGATATGGATGAAACTGTAAGTCAAATACTTGAATTTTCTGAAATGATAGCAACAAAAGTGAAAAAAAAAAAGTGGAAAAGGCTACAGAGAAAATGAACTTTCAGGTACAAAAAGAAATGATGCTTAAAATCAAAGTATTAAAGAAGACACAAATAAAATAATAGATGAGCTTAGAAAAAGATGGAAACAAAAAATGCCCAACAAAGGAGAGAAATGGAATCCAAAAAACAGATCCAAACAGAGATCCAGGAGACCAAAACCTCCATTGAAAGTATATGTAACAGGTTGAATTAAGGAAAGATTAGACTTTTAGATCTTAGACAGACTTGCAGAATTGATCATGAAAAGAAACACATCTTAAAAATAGCAAGAGAATATGAAAAACCAATCCAACAGCTACAAGATGAAGCAAGAAGAAAAACACAAGATTGATTGGGCTCAATGAGAAAGCTGGAGAAAACAAATGTCATAATAGTCATAAATATGCATGTACATAAAATAGGAGCACCCAACTATGTAAGATAGTTATTGGTAGACATGGAAAATCAAATAAGCAATAGCACAATTGTAATGGGAAACCTCAATACCCCATTGCCACAGAGAGAAAGATCAACTAGACAGAAAATCATCAAAGAAATATCAGAGCTGAACCAAACCTGTGAACAAATGGAATTAATAGGAAGAATCCATGCCCAGAGGGTACACACCAGCAGCCCAGAGAGATCCAGAGAGCCTAGAGCAGGCTCAGAGAAGAAGCCATGCTCTGAAGCCATGTGCCGGTGGCCCAGCAATACCTGGAGAGCCTAGAGTGGGCCCAATTAAAGAAGCCAGGCCCTGAGGCCTCACAAGAGAGGCCCAGAGAGATCCAGTGAGCCCAGCACTGACTAGGAGAAGAATCCACGCCCTGAGGCCCTGTCACCATTGGGGGAGCATCATTGGATCACAGTCCTGTGCCTTTCTACCACTCTAGGAACCCCGGATCTGAGGAATCCAGGTGCCTAGTCTAATTCACTACACTGAGACAATGCAAACAAACAAACAAAAAAACAAACAAACAAAAAAAAAAACACATGGGATGTAGCAGCAGGATCATTCAGAGGAACACAAGAAAATGTCAAGATGAAGGAACAAAATACAATCTCAGACCCCTAGCCCACACAGAAAAAGTTCAGGAGACACAGACGTAGTAAAAATTAGAAGTCACACACCTGAAATTTCTGAAACAGTAACAACTGAAGTAAAGAAGCAACTTAGTTCTTGTATTGACTGGTCAATTTTACCTGCCTATGTCTGATGGTCTGGACAGGTATTTCGAAAATAACAAGATATATTATGGTAGCCATTGTTGAGTTCCAATTATCTTGTTTTGAAGTTCCATATCACTTTCATTGCTTTGTTTTGATTGACTTTATTATGTTTTATTTTGTTTGGTTTTATTCTCTTAAAAAAGAAAACTCCACTTTAACAGCATGTTTTCAAATTCCTTCATGCCCTACTCACAGTGGGAATTTTTTGATACAATTGAAGCTATTATCAGTAGTTGGAGACAATCTTTTAAAGTTGTTTGAAATAGGAAGAAAGCTATGTACTTTAGTAAATAGAGAAAAAATATTGTGCCTAGTGCCCAGCACATTTTACTGCTCAATATCTTATTCCTCTATATCTCATTATGTACTATTTTAGAATAATTTAGGAGCGCACATATGAATTCTTTTTCCAATCTTTAATTCTTTCAACTCATTTATTTATGTTTGTTCAAAGACAAATATCAGCCACTTCATGTCAGCCACTGCAGCAGACTCTGGGAACATGCTGATTAAAAGGCATACATCCTGCACTTTATTAGTGACATGGACTGTAAGAAGAAAGACATATTAATGGTATAGGACAATGGAAATGAGTATAGTGAAGGTGTATAAAAGAAAGAATGGAAGAATTGGTAGTGCATCTAATGGACCTTAATGTGAGGAATGAATGGGCATTTTCCAGCTTGGCAGTTACAATAACATAGCCACATAGAGAGGTAAGAATGAACACAGTGAACTGGAAATTGTTCAGGTTCAAAGAAATACATGCAACAAGAGTGAGTTTAGGAAGGAAAAGATTGGACACGGTTGAAGGATAAGATTTTTTCAGGGATAGCATGGTAAGCAGAACTAAAGGAGGGATTCTGAATAAAGTGAATAGATTTGTCTTTGAGATAACAGAGATCATATCTGCAGTTAGCAATGGCAGTTTGAAAGCTACTGCTCCAAACAAGGCAGGAATTACTAATCTTTGTCCTTGCAGGTGCATTTGGATGGCGAAAAACATATTGATTAGAAGTATTTAGGTTGGTGTTTAATTTTACTCAGAAAATGAGGGCAGAAAAGGAAGAGAGTGGAGAAAAAGAAAAAAAGGAGAACTTGATATCTTTATATTTTATGCTTTCACTAAGCAAGAAATACCAATACGTGAATAATGGAAGAGAAGATGGAAAGAAATCTATGGAATTTGATTTTAAAATTATTAAGTGTGAGTTACCAATGTAATATCTGACAAGCAATATCTAAAAGTAGCTGAGTGACTAAATAATTGTCAGTGGTGGCTGATTCTGGAGCTCTGGAGAGAAGTCTGTTTTGGAAACATAAGTAAATAGTTATTTGTTATCTTGAGCAAGAATGATGTTGGCCAGAGAAAATGGCTAGAGTACAAAGAAAAGACTTTTGAAAGAGATCCCTGAGGAACACTAGCGTTTAAAACATTATAGGAAACCTGAGAAAAAGCAGATGGAGAGGTAGTGGGAAAGTTATGAGAAGAGAGTGTCACAAAGAAGGAAAGACCAATGAATAGAAATTTCTCATCACACAAAGGGTGAGCAGGCCACAGGCACCTTGTTAAGACTACTTCAGTGGAGTGACTGAGGTAGATTCACATTTTGGTGGGTTAATAAGACCTGAGAAAGTAGAGTGAGGATAAACTACTCTTCCAAAATGCGTGGCTTGAAATTTACATGATAGAATTTGTAGTGCTTTGTAGTTATTTTAGTTTGCATAAAATAAACCTGGAAAAACAAAACATATTTTCTTAGCATATTTGAGGGCTGGCTACTACTACAGTAGGAAAACAATGAAGTAAACAGTACCAAATAACTGTTTACTTCCATATAATTGGTAAATATATTGTTTAAATATTTGGAATCTGTATACAGTATGATTGGCTGCTTATAAAATTGTCTGAAAATGTGTGAGGGGAATTTTGAAATTTATAAAATCCTAGATAAGATGGCAGGATTTATCTCAAGGAAGCAGAAGAATATTTGCATAACTTAGAAGGGAAGACTAATTTAATTATCATTTCTTGACCATAGATTGTGAAGTACAAGTTAGGGTGAGGCCAGAAGAGAAACAGATAAAAGCTAGAAGTTGGGGGTGTTTTTAGGAACATGGAAGTGAGGAGGCTGTGCTGTTCACATGTTCCTTCAAGAAAGAACTTGCTGCTGATGGTCTCCAGCTGCTGTATCTCAGGATCCATTTAGGGTCCAGATTCTTCCCATGTCACATCTTCTGCTCAGCATTTCAGGCAATGGCTGGCAGTGCAGGGGCACTCTAGTTAGGCATCCTGCCCCATGTGGGATTTTATGCATGGTCCATATTTATTAGTTTTTTCTTCATCCACCTGTCTACATTGCAGTCTTAGGTTCTAACCAATCCTTCCTTCACTCCCTCTTTCTTTCACAAAAGTCAGATAAACGTCAAGGTCCAATGGCTCTTGCTATTTGCCCTTGCTTTGGCTCCTCGTTACTTAGCAGAATTTTCTTCCAATCCATCTCTTGCATATCTGTTTCCATCTTGGAAGTCTGATTCTTGTAGGTTGCAAATTGACACAAGGATAAGCATATTAAATTTTTAGAGCATACATTTTCCAGTCAAAGAGATTTCTCTGAGTGAGTCAGGGACAATTTAGCACTTCTCATTATAGCTTTCATATAATGTTTTTCTCTGAAAGCCTATCTGTCTTTCATGCGTGGAAGTGTTTCTTGTGGATAGAGAGCCATCTAGCCTACCATGAAAGTCTGAGTAGTTTACCTTCTAAATTGATAGTTTTCTCAATTTTTTTCTTTATATTTCTAGTAACTCCTATTCACTCTTCATCATCCCATGTTCTATTACTTCTTTCACTTATTTTTCAACCAACAACCTCACACGTACTTTCATACTGGCAACTTAGTGTTGCTAGAGAGAATATTTAAATTGATGCCATTGTAAGTTAGTGTTAACCCTTAGCTCTATAAGTTAAACCAAGTATTAGTAACTGCCTATACTTCCTGACATTATTTGTTTTATAAATATATTTAAATCAACACATCTCTTTTCACTTTCCCCCCCGAGAGGTCTGATTTTTTCTTTTAGTTTTTATTATTTTAATAAATAACATTTGTGGCTTGAGCACCCATCGTTCATATTAGGATATGCAATCATTTACCAACTTCTGTCAGTCTATTAACTAAATGTATCTCCCTTCATCATTAGCTATTTGTGAATTTTGAAATTGAATGCAAATAAAGAGTTACAGAAGACTGGCTTGTAGAAGGAAGGAAGAATTAGATAAAAGATCATGTAGTCCAATGCTTTTCAACTCTAGCCATGAGTTAGGACTACCAGAGTGATTTTAAAAAATCAGTACTTGGGCTGCCCCCTCAAAGAATTTTACCCTTTACCTGAGTTTGAGCCAGAGGAAACAAATTTTCTTCAGAGACCCCCAGGGAATTCTATTATTCATTCAGGATTTGCCACAGCTGACATAGATTGAAAGGAAAATTTTCATTTGGTTAATATTATCAATGTTTTAAAATATGATGGTATGTTTTATGATGAGAGAAAAACATTAATCAGAAAAGAGGTAGAAGATTCTGAAAAGAGGAAGACAACTGATGGAGCAAGAGAAGGCAATAAGTTTGTAATGGGTAGAGCAGTAATTCTCCAAGACTTGGGGAGAGAAGGGAAGATGACATAGATGTCTGGAAACATTCATAGGTACCAGAAGCAAGAGAGGAAGTAGCCTAGGGTTCTTCATGGTGACATCTACTTCTTTTCCTGAGAAATTAAAAACAAGTTTATCAGCTGAAAGTGTGGCCAAAAACTCTTTATCCTGTCACTGGCACCTGGGCAAGTATAGGCTGTGTGCCAGCTTTCTTCACCAAGTGGTTCATCGTCTTAATGACTAAAGAACTCTAATATTTCTGAATTTCTCCAACCACAGGTACAGGAATAAAGACAAAGCAATAGCTCAAGCAATCCTCTGAGCTCTCCTCAAAATCTTTCCTTTTTCCTTTCCAGCTATTGTACTAATCATCCTATTTACTTTTATTTCTTCATTCTAAAATCTTTTTACTATGTGTCTGTTCAAAGTCATTGATATTTCACTTAACCTCGTGGTTTCTTATGTAATTTTCATAGATCAGCTTTTTTTTAAAGAACCACATTGGGACACTTTCTGGCAAAATGAAGTATTTCAAATCTTTAATGAGAGGAATGCAGCGTCTTTAAATTTTTTCAAAGCAACATACCATTTATGTAGACAACACATTAGAGAATCAAACTTAGGAAACAAACTGTGTGTTTTCTATGTACTTTTTTAAAAAAACAGCTTTTCAGCACAATGACAAATGTGGATAAACAGACTCATTTATGGTATTCTTCAAATAAATTCTGTTGAATTTAACAATTTGATACAGACCAAATTAATGTAACGAAGGCCTAAAGAATTCAGAGTCCCTTTCAATTGAGAATAAAGCAAAAGGTTAGTATTTTGCTTCTAAAACTATAGAGGTAAGTAGAAAGTTCACTTTAGTTACTTGCGGCAAATTCTCCATTGATATGAAATATACTCTTACTAGTATATGACATACATGTATTATGCAAATGTAGTTATCTCTTTTTTTTTTTTGCAGTACCAGGGATCGAACTCATGACCTTGCGCTTGCCAGGCAGGCACTTAAGCCACTGAGCTAAATCCCTGGCCCCAATAGTTATCTTTTTTTATACATGCTTATACTTTCCTATGAAAAACCCACTCTCCAATTTGGTTTTATCAACCAGTAACACTGGAAGATTAGCTCTGTAAAGTGTTTTATATGAATTTAAAAGTAAACGCAATATCCAGTCTTTTTCATAAGGAATATTCATAGTAGACTAGTGAAAAAACTGAAGACATATGGGAAAAAACATTTGATCAAAATAACTTACCAAATATTTAATGTACTGAATATTTATGGGATTACTATATATGATATGAGTGTGTTAGGTAGAATGAACAATTTGATCTTCTTCTATGGATAATTTATATAAACCATATCTTCCTTTGTCCTTTATCACTTTTAGTTTTGTCATTTTAAATTGTTTTCTAGAACTTATGCTTGAAATAGTATACATGTGTTTGCTTATGATAAAAGAGAGCAGAGGCTTTTTCTTAGCATATAAAAAGAAATGCTTGGCACATATTTGCTGCATAAATAAAGGACCCCTGAGAACTGAAGTTAGAGCAGGGCAAGAGTAATGTAAACCAACAGTGATAAAAAAGCTCCATTGGCCTAGCAGAGAATGAGCAGAGATATTCCAACATAGAAAGCAAATACCATCTTAGTGAAAAAGATGAAGTGAGGAATCACAGCACAGTCTCTAAAGGGATTTGTTAATGTTAAGGGTGAGCCATTTCTTTGCAATGGATTTCTGTTAAATTAGTTTCACATGTCATTTTCCCATTCCTAGCACTGGTAAGTATTTAATTTTCAAATTCCCAAAGGTTTTTGATATGGTGCCTATAAATTTGGGCTTGAGAAACCGGTTGGCATATGCTCTTATTGAGGTCATCTGTCAGAATGTGAAATCTACAAAACTATGTGAAGGCTGAGCTTTTCTGCTCTAAATTTCTAATGGAGATTTAATTGCAATGGCATCCATGAAATTTACTATAGCCTTTTGGAATGAGTAGAATTGATCACAGTCAGGGTTGTGGTAAAATTTGTATTGAATGTAGTTGTATCACGAGGAGACCTTTGTTTAGCCCTAGGACTGGGTGAGCAGTTTTGTCTATTTTCCCTATAAAATTACAGTTATCTGCCTACAGGAGTTATGAGCTTGTTAAAGAGGCATCAGTCTGTTTCATTATATGAAGATTCTTCCTAGCATAGCACTGTTGGCACAAACAGGTGGTCTTAATTGGCTCCTGCCTTTCTAATCTAGTTCTTAAGGAATAAAATTTGGGCTTCTAAACCATATTGTAAAATTTAAGTTCAGAATCAAGTGTAGCTCAGGCCATCATGCTCTTTTAAGTAAGAATTTTAAACAGTGACATCTGGTTGGAGAGTGGGAGTGCAAGACAAATATATCAGAATTGCTCAAGACCAGACATTTCTTTCCCACACCAAACCACAGTGGGCTCTGCAAAGTAAATCCTATGTGGCAAAAAGTAAAATAATAACATAAAATATATTTTATTTTAAAATAATCTCCCACAGTCCCCAAGGAAAAGTGAAGTGTAAAGAAAGTGGTAGGATTTTGAGGAAATTATCCCAGCCTTCTGAAAGCTGTCTCTCTCCAGTCTGGATCACAACTTCAAGGCCCCGTGGCATATGATGCTACCTACTGATAATAAATTAACTCTTAATTTCCAATTTCCTCTGTAAAATGACAATAATGATGCCTCTTTTACATAGTTTTACTGTCACCAATGTGATCAAGTATTGAATAATTCATAGTCATTTCTATTAAAGGAAGTAAGGGGGTTAGAAAGTTTCAAGACTAACAAAGAATTAAGTAAATTTCAGAAGAAAAATGTACAACACTCATTCCATGTGTTGCTTTTAAGTTATCAAAAAAGTGAGATGAAAAAAATTAATATATATTATAATAACTTTTTACTTGTGTTCTAAAAACAGTCTGCATTTACTGCAGTAATTGATGGGTAAGTAAGCATACAAGAAAGCTAGAAACAGGACAGAGGGATGATTGGAATATTGAATATGTCATCAAACAATTGCCTTATTCTCTTCAAGAAGCCTAATCCTACTTTTTGTTTTTACATACAATTTACATAAAAAATTGTATGTAATTATTATTACATACAATAGTATACAATACATACATAATTATTATTCTATGTTTAACTAGTCCATAATTATTATTCTATGTTTAGCTAGTATTGACCAAAATGAAAACAAAAGATAAACAGTGCTCATTGATAGAAAAATATAATTAAAGAAAATTCCATGACTAAACATGACTGTGCAAGCATGTTTAATGTAATAGGCTCTCAGCCTCCTAAAATTAATTAACTCCCTAATGAAAGCTGTCTGCTATAAGAAAAACCAATTTACTTTTTTCAGCAATCCAGTTATACCAGTTTTCAATTAAGATTCAAAAGGCCAAGTTCTGATGAGCAAGGAACTCATAAATCATTTATGACTGTCTTACTTTTATGTAATGTTACATCTATTATTCTATTTTAATCTTCTAGCAATGCTTTTTAATTCCTGAAAAATTAATGCTGAAGCTAACTTATAAAGATTACATCTACTTCAAGGATAACTATTTCAGAAAGCATATGTTAAAACTATGCCATTTTTTTCAAATTTAGCAAGCTTATTCCTAAAATACCTAATTAAACTTGAATGAGTACTTTTTGTTTAAACGATATCCTTCATCACTCAGTGATTTCAGTAGGTATCATTTTGCTTTGCTTCACAACTGGATGAAAGATATCAACATATCTCAGGTCTATCTATCTATCTATCTATCCATCTATCTATCTAATTTCTGTTTTGGAAAATGTTTAATGTTTAAAAATGTTAAATCCCCATTCGGTTCAGAAAGACTCACTGGGAATTTGTAATGCTTGAAGCTGAACTCTTGATCTTAACTTTGATAATACTGCTTTCTCCAGTCTCTTCTTCAGTAACTTCCACTGTCATACTAGGATCCTGGGTTGAAGCAATGTTCCAAGCATACATTAACTGATAGCCTTTCTGAGATAAAGGCAGAAGAGAAAAGTTATTATATAGGAAAGTGGGTTTATAGATGCCAAAACCCACCAAGTCTCATGCAAATTGTAAACATGACCTGGAAAATCAGAAGCTAAAATTCTTCATCTCTGTATGATTCTATTACTTCTACATACTCTTCTTGAATGTGACCATTCTGGAAGCCAGTCTCTAATCCCTGCCATAACCAGTTTGTTCAAATAAATCTTATTATCTTTAGACATACCATGTCTCTTATTTTGAGATTTTAACAGAAAAAGATTCTAAAGTACTAAGCTTGTTTTGTGGAAGTATTCTTTCCAACATATCACGTCACAGCTCAGATAAAAAAGGTTAAGGTGTCCTTATATTAGGAAGTTTTCTATGGTCTTTCAACTATAACCAGGAACATGGAGTTACATAATAAGTTGAGTTGCTTATCTAAAGATTGTGAGAGGGATAGTACCCATGAGAAACTGTTTCTATTAGAACTACTATTGCTACCTCTATCAAACAGCAACATTCATTTATAATTAAATTCTCATAAATGACAGTTGTCAATAAGATACCATTATCATCATTTATTTATTCATTTCTTCATTAAATATTTATTGATCTCCCACTGTGAGATAGCCATTCTCTGAGACTATGGGTGAAGATCTTTATTAAAATAAAAAAATCCTACTTCCAGGAAGATGGTGGAACACTAAGCAGTAGAGAAAACAGCTTCTCTGAGAGTCACCATCTAGATTCTGAAATATAGTATTATGAGGAAGATAAGGCAGGAAGTGGATCCCCCAGACCTAAGAAGAATCTGAAGTTCAAATTGAAGCCCACAGAGAGTAAAAAGAATCCTCAATGAAGAAGAAGGCAGTAGCTGGTGATGGCTTTATCCTGAAATGGAACTAACTATGTGAGAGGAGATGTTGGAATGTGGGGAGGCATGGTAATGGTGAAAGTGATGGCTAGTGACCCCAGAGGCCTCTGCATAAAGATGCAGCAGTGGAAGGAGCAGCAGATGTGGAGGACTGCACTGGCTGGTGGCAAGTGCAGAGGACTCAGTCCTCCCATGAGGAGAGAGCAGTTAGCCAGAAGCCCAGAACCCATAACTGCTGTGGGCTTCCTTTAGTAGCTTTTAGCTGGGTGCAGACCCATGGAAATTGCTTGGCATGTGGTGAGCCCAATGAGTCTAGTCTTGGAGCAGGTCTGCTGAGATTATCTACTACCCCACCATAAAGTAACTGCTGGCTTGCTGGGATAGAGTGGCACAACTCAGCACTCTGTCTCCACAGATTGTCTACTAGTGAAATAAGAGAGAATCTTGGAAGTGGACTATTTGTTTTTTCTTTTTCTTTTCTTGTTTTATTTTTTCTTTCTCCTTCACTGTTTATATATGGATGTGAAAGTAGTTCCTAACCTCATTGTGAGTGTGGTCCTGTTCTGTTCTTCCTTTTATCTCTTCTGTCTCTCTTTTCCCTCAGTCTTCTGTACCAGTTTCTCCAAGTTGGTGTGATTCCTCTTTGCCCTCCAACCTTAGTTCTAATCTCTTTCTCTTCTTCCACTTCTCTATTTTCTCCTTAATCCATTTTAAATTTTAACCCCAAGGGAAAAATTGACCCAATATACTTATATATTGCATATAATTACCTGGTTTGTTTTACATTTTGCTATATAATCACAGATCTAGTTCACATGGTTAAAAGTTGCAGATTAAGATCAGTTTGTTGTTTTCTAGGCTGTGTTTGATACTGTTGGTACCATTATAGCCAAAATCAAAATAATTGTTCTAAATAGTTTTTAGTCCTGATAATCCATGAATGAGATTAAATAAGGGTCCAGAAAACATGGTGGCACAGTACCAAAGAAACAGGGACTAGGCCAAACAAGCAACAATTTCTCACCTCCAACAAACTGAAGAGGTAAGATCTTTCAAAAGACTCAAAACCCAAAAACCAGCTACACCTGGAAGATACCTCAGAGAATTAATCATCACCAAAGGATCCTAAATACTATCAATAAAGCAACTCACCATAGGAAATTTACAAGCATCATTCCAGAAATTAAACTAAAAAAAAGACAAGAAAATGAGAAGACACTTAAGTGAAATGCAGCCTCAGACATCCATGTTCACCAAAGGCAAATCCAGGGGGCAATGAGATAGGACAATCTTAAAGCCCCCCACCAGGTCTCTCTGAAGTGGAAACAACAAAGCAACTGAATGAGGCTCTGGAAAAAATGAAATCAGAGGTAATCTCTCAGATAACTACAGAGATAACCAAAATATACACCATGCTTAGTGATGTTAGAGCAGACACATACCAAAAAAAAAAAAAAAAAAAGATGAGCTTAAGCAAATTATAGGAGCTCAAGACAAAAGAAATGGAATCCATAAAGCAGATTGAGGCAGATATCAAGGAGAATAAAAACTCCACTGAAAATATTGGAAGCAGATTAGGCCAATGTGAGGACAGGATCTCAGATATCGAAAACAGGCTTGCAGTTAGTGATCAGAAAAAGAAACGTTTCTCAGAAATAGCAAGGGACCACGAGAAATGCATCCAGCAACTGCTAGATGAGATAAAGAAGAATAACTTAAGAGTAACTGGAGTCAATGAACAAGCAGAAGATAACACAAATGACATTAAAAGTGTGTTCACAGACGTCATGATAGAAAACTTTCCTGGTAGAGAAAAAGAATTTTACATAAGCATAAATGAGGCACATAGAGCTCCAATTAGCAATGATAAAAAAAAAAATCTACAGCCAAGCATATCATTGTCAAGATTCCAGAAATTCAACATAAGAATAGAATCCTAAAAGCTGTTAAAGAAAGGAAACACATAACCTATAAAGGGAAATCCATCAGAATTACAGCTGACTTCTCAGCACAGACTCTCAAGTCAAGAAAAGCTTGGGGTGAAATACTCCAAGTTCTAAAGGAAAACAAGTTTCAACCTAGATTTATGTATCCCACAAAGCTATCTTTCAAAGTTGATGGAGAAATAAGATACTTCCATGACAAAGAACACCTGAGCAAACTTATGACCACCAAACCAGCATTCCAAAATATTTTGAAAGACATTCTAGAAAGAGATGTTAAGGACTACAGCTCCATGAACCCCAACAGAAGGAATCCACCAGTGAATACAAACAATTAGAGAGAGAAAGAGAGTAAAAGGGGGAGCAACAATAGGAAAATAACATGAAAAGGATAAGTCAGCACACTTTAGTTGTAACCAATAATGTTAATGGTCTCAATTCACCAGTCAAAAGACACAGACTGGCAGAATGGATCAAGAAGCAAGATCCAACAATATGCTGCATACAAGAAACTTTTATTATTTTGACTAGTCATTTCTTACTTTTTTAAAAAATTCTATATTATTTATATCCTTTTTTTCTGTTTTGCTTTTTTCTCTAAATAAAATAAAAATAAACACATTTAATTCAAAAAGAAATTGATAAACTGAAAGTCAAAGGATGCAAAGCAATACTCAATGTGACAGGAACCTAGAAAAACGCACAAGTAGCTATTGTATTCAAAAAGTGAATTTCAAGCCAAGAGTGATTAGGAGAGATAAAGAAAGTCACTATATCCTCATAAGGGAAAAAAATCTAATGATCAATGGGACAGATAAGAAGATGCAGAAACAACTTCAGACACACTAAGCACCTTATCTTGGACAAAGGTGCCAAATACTTTCAGTGGAAGAAAGCCTCTTTAATAAATGGTGCTGGAAAAACTGGCTCTGCACGTGCCAAAGATTAAAACTAGATCCATATCTTTCACCATGTACTAAGCTAAAATTGGAATCGATCAAAGATTTTAATATTAAATCAGAAACATTAAATCTGCTGGACGATAGAGTAGGTAAAACTCTTGAGACACTGGGGTAGGCAAACCCTTTATGAACAAAACCTCGATTGCACAGGAACTATCATAAACAATCAACAAATGGTATCTCACCCTACTTAAAAGCTTTTGCACAGCAAGAGAAATCCCCAAGAGAGGGAAGAGACAACCCACAATGTGGTAGAAAATGTTTGCCAGCTGTTCCTCAGACAAAGGATTACTATTGAGAACTATAAAGAACTCAAAAAAATCAGTCCTCCCAGATTTAAAGACCCAACCCAAAAATGGGTATCTGAGATGAATCCACACTTCTCAGATGAAGAAATACAAACAGAAAATACTTGAAAAAATGTTGAACATCACTGGTTATTTGAGAGATGCAAATTAAAATAACACTGAGATTTCACCTCAACTCAGAAAGAATGGCTACTCTCAAAAAAATCAAAAGCAGTAACAAATGCTGGAGGGGCTGTGGGGAAAAAGGAACTCTTCTTCACTATTGGTGGGAATGCAGACTGTTGCAACCACTGAGGAAATCAGTGTGGAGATTCCTTAAATACTTAGGACTGGAGGTCTCATTCAACTCAGCTATTCCCCTTCTGAATATCTTCTTAAAGGAATTAAAACCAATATACCACAGTGCTATATGTGTGCCCATATTTATAGTAGCACAGTTGTAATAGCCAGATCTTGGAAACAACCTAAATGCCCATTGACTGAGGAATGGATAAAAGATATATATTTTTATACAATGGAGTACTAGTCAACCATAAAGGATACACTGGAAAGTTTTATAGGCAAATGGATGCATCTTGAGAATATGCTTATTAGTGAGATAAATAATACATGTGTAAACATCTTATTGTTTCATTAGTGTGAGAAGCTGGAGGAAAAACGTATATATTTATCTATGTGTATATGTATATAAAATAATAGTTAAGATAGTTATAATACTGATTTCTCTGAGTTCATTGAAGAAAAGTGTTTGTGCTGGTATTGTTGAGACAATGAATGCAGAAGTCTTGTGCTCTAGGTGAATGATTCGTGGATGACAATGTACAATGTATGTACCATTGTTACTCCATGATTGATGTGTCTTGAAATTTTGTTGTAGCTTTTTTCCTTTTCTTGTTTTTCATCCTTGAAATGAAATAGATTTGGAAAAAAATAAAATAAACTTGGTTGTTGAAATTAAAAAAAAGAGATCCTGCAGTTTAAGAAACTGATGTATATATGAGATAGTTCTAAGGAGGAGAGAAATTGTTACTTTCCTAGTGATTAATGAAAAATTTTGCCTCTAGTGAGATGGAAGAGATCCTAAATGACAACTAGGAATCTTTAACCCAGATATTGGTAGGTCAAATCCTGTTAGTCAATCTCAGAAAATACCCATAGGGAAGAATCAAGGAATCAATAAATGGTAAGACGTTACTGAAAGACAAGGCTAATTCTGCTGTGTGTGGATATCCAAGAATTAACACAAAGTTTTCTAATGTATGTAAGAACAGAGTTTTTTTTTTTTTTTGGTTTGTTTATTTTTGTACCGAGGACCAAACTCACAACCCCGCACTTGCAAGGCAGGCACTTTGGCTGCTGGGCTAAATCCCCAGCCCTTCTAATGTATGTACGGTTACTGTCCCTAGGAAAGAGTAGTCCAAAGAAGAAAAATCAATAGAAGTGAGTTATCAATAGAAAAACCACCAGCATTAGCAACTGAGGAAGGCTAGCTAATTCTTCGTGGTAGATTCTGCCAGCCTGGGGCTTAGCTATCTCTAACATGACATCCATCCAACATGGCCCTGGGCTCCTAGAAGTAACTTACCTCCTAAAAGTAACTTCCGTTAGTTAATAATGAGTTTCCGCCACATACAAATCATCATGGCAACTTTTCATCATGGCTGAAGAGCCAAAGCAACACTTTATTACCTTCTTCTTATTCTTCCCCAGCACCCATCAAATGTTTCTGTTTTGTGCATGCAGATGCTCCTCCAAATCAGCTGCTAATATGTCATTTTTCCCACCTCCCAAACTCCTCTTCCAGCCAGACCTGATAAAAGTTTGTCCATTTCTTTGTTCTCACCAGAGGAGTCTTGCACTCTTTCTGCAGACCTCCCATGCTGGCAATAAAGGCCTTTAATCTTTTTCTCTTTCTTTATCTCTCAAGTGGGCTGAAAAAACCTAACACTTAGAAACTGTGAATGTTATTTTATGACAAAATGTACCTTGTACATGTGATTAAATCAAATGTGAGATTGGAAATTTCCTAGATTATGTGGGTTTTCCCAACTCAATCTCTGGTGTTCCTTGAAAAGTGTAGGTCAGGGTCAGAGAGAAGAGATGTGATGGACAATGGAAAGGTAGAATGGTTGTCTCTGCCAGAAAGGGACCATGAACCAAGGCTCAAGGTTTCTAGAAACTGGAATAGGCAAAGAAACAGTTTTCCCACCTAGAAACTCAAGAAGGAAATAGTCTTACAGACACCTTGAGCTAAGGCCATGATTTTGGACTTCTGGCTTCCAAAAGTACAAGATAACAAATTTACATTGCTTTAATCTACTGTGTCTCTTATCATTTATTATATCTGACATTATGTCCCAGATGGATTAGACTTTTTTTTATAGAAATGAGAGAAATACTTTCTACATGACAACCTACCTGAGGCTCAGTGCCATTATCTATAAACTAGACATACAGTAGCCCCTGCCTCCAGTCAGTTTTATTTCTGTGGTATCAATTACCCATGGTCAAGTATAGGCCAAAGATGTGAAAGAAAATTTTTGGAAGTAACTCACAAAATTTATGTTGTGCACTGTTCAGAGTAGTGTGATAAAATCTCACACTGTCCTGCTCCATCCTGACTCCTGACAAATGAATCTTCCCTTTGTCCAGCTTATCTATGCTGTGTATGTTACACATCCATTAGTCACTTAGTAACAGTTTGACTGTCACAGAATTGTAGTGCTTGATTTTTGAAACCCTTACATGACATGACCCCTATGCCATTCACTTCACTTCATCTCATTACATAGGCATTATGTCATACCACATCCTCAGAAGGAGGCTGAGCGCAATAGACATTACAAGAAACCACATTCATATAACCTTTATTACAGCGTATTATCACAATTGTTCTCTTTTATTTTTACTGTATTTTATTATTATAGTAATTATTACTGTTAATCTCTTAATGTTCTGATTGGTAGTTTATCCATGAGGTCTTGGAATGTGCTCCTAGCAGACAGCAGGAGATGACTACAATAATCATGCAGAATTACAAGATGAAAAACTTCTACCAGCATGGCTTATGAATAGCAGAAGCCAAACAAATAAAAGAAATTGTTCTTGTTATTCTAATATAGTTATATTTATTTTTGAAACTGTGTTATCATAAAATTATTTCCCAAATATCCCCAACAAATTAGGAGCTACAAAAAAAATCTCCATGCTCTATTTCCTCAAAGACAGTGAGAGAGTAAGAGGCTTCCGACACTGTTAGAATGTTAGACTTATGACCCATCCTTCTGCCACTAGACTGTCAGGAGAATGAGAGACTTCTAGAAAAGCCCTCCTGATAACTATCATTTCCAATTCACATAATATTGCTAATGTTCATTAAAGAAGGGCTTTAGGTAGTGTGCTTCAGGAAGTTGGCAGTCTACAGACTTGGCAAAGATGCACAGCAAAATTTTCACCAGGGTTTTCAAAGTATTATGCACTAATTCAGCCAAAAACATGCAAATCCATATGAATCCACAGATTTGATCTTGAAGAAAACAGGCAACAGGCATGAGCACATTTCAGAACAGACTAAAAATGCCATGCAAGTATCACGCACTAACTGATTGTGTGACTGGAATTCGGAGTTCATGTAACAAACTCTTGAGATCTAGAGGTTTAGTGGACTCTGGAACCCAAAACTGATGTCACAAGTTTAAATGATTTCAGGAGCTACGTAAGAAACCCAGTGAGAGGGATCTGCCAGTGGTAGGGCATGTGTTCTGTTTAGTGGCACTCCCTTTTGTCATTCAGCCCAAATACACAGGCCGGCAAATTCATCTTTGGCTGACAGCTCACAGACTGAGAGTAACACTTTATGGCCAATGCACACTTTGCTGAAAATATCCATCAGCTGCAACTCACTCAGAACGAAATTAACAGGTATTTATCTATATAACTGTTAAACAAAAGCCCCCAACTCCACTGTCGCTTCTTAGGTTTCTATGTCCCAACTGCCTGTATCTTTCCTGGCTTCTGATCTAACTTGTCTCTGCTTAAAGAATATCCTAGGCCTATGCCCTCTTTATCATCATGGGAAAAATTAGATAAAGACTCATTTATTCCCTTAGAATAGGCTAAGGGTCTGTAGCCCCTCTAGTGTAGCAATATATATTGGAATGCCAGCATCAATAAAACGTGCAGATCAATCAAATATTAATTTATACTTATCAGTCACAAAAATAATGAAAACACTGTTGTTGGTAGTGATGAAGTATAGATATTCTAATACTTTTGATAGAAATGCAAATGGGCGTTATCTTTTAGGAAACAAATTTGGCTATATTTTACTTCAACCCAGAGAGCTCCTTTTTAGTAATCTGTTTTATAAAAATAAAAACACTAGCATATAGTTACATTTTATAAAAATATCTTTTCATTTTTCACAGGCTCTAAAACGTAGATGGAAACAATGCACCTTACCATTCATAGAAAAATAGTTAAATAATCACACCATGAAATGGCTTAGAGCATTGGAAGATTCAATCAGAATCATGACCATTGTTAGGAAAATTTTTCATGAGATACTATTGGATAAGAAAGTGGAAAAAAAACAGAGAAAAGTCTATACTATTGCACTACTTTTGTGGACTACAGAGACAAAAATTCCCAATAAAGGTGTGTGTATATATATATATGTGTGTGTGTATAAATGTATTACATATATATTTGTGTATAATTGTGTGTACCTATATGCATATGATTAGTTGAGTGTGAAGAAAATAAATTAAAGAATCTACATTAGATTTCTAATGAGGAAGAGATATGGGGTACCATTGAAGAGGATTTAGTGGGTGAAGGGAGAGTGAAGCAGGGAGAGAAGCAAAAAAATAAAAATTACTTCCCTAAAATATATTTGCTTACTTATGTAGAACTATTCATGCACAAAGTTATCTACATGTGAAGAAACTAGTGAAAAATAAATGAGTGTTTGTCTTATAAGATGGCAGTGTTACATTAGAAAACAAAGGAGGCATAGTTTCAAAAGGCAGTGTTTGTAAGAAATCAGTTGAAAACATTTTTTATACAAAAATTTGAAAATTGGAATGGCAAAAGACAGCACAAAAAAGAATCATGATAACTTAGGAAGAATTATTTGCAACCCACATGGCAGATGAAAGAGCTATGTTCTAATAAACAAACAGCCACCACAAATTGTTAAGAAAAACAACCAACCCAGTATACAAGGCAAGACTAAGTTGTCTGCATGAGAGGAAATCCAAATAACCAATACACGTGCTAAGTCTTTTTTATAGCTAGGGACATGCAAATGTACACAATAATTAGGTATAACTGTCCCTTCTCCGGTTAGCAAAAACTAAAAAAAAAAAAAAAAACAAAAAACAACAACAGCAATTTACTCCTGAAGAGACCAAGTAAATCAGGCACTTTTATATATCATGGTAGAAGAAGAAATTGCTACAACTTTTCAGGAACTAGTAATTTAGTAACATAGTAATAAAAAATTCTTGATCTAAATAATCTCTCATAAAGCTACCATATACATGTATAATACATAATTGCATAAGCATTATATATGTAAATATTATCTATACATATACATACATTTCTTTTTCACCAATGGTGCATATAAAAGGTGATCTTTATAGCAATTTTGTGTGATAAACACAAAACACATAAAAAGAAAGAAAACTCCAAAATATCTGGATGTACATTGATTCAGAAGAATAGTTTCTGGAAATTCAGCACACAAATCTGAGAAGTATGCAGCTGCTTAGAAAATTTAAGTTAAATTTATGTTTAAAAACTTCAAGTATAGGCTTTAATAACCTAAAGTGTATGTTGAATCTTTATTACTGGGTCTTTCCAAATAAACACAGTTATTCTGAATTTGGATTAGTAGCATCTTTTCTTTCTTCAAAAAGTTTTCTGTTTTAACAGAATCTGTTGACCATATAGCTAATGTTAAGATCCTAACAACAGTCACTACATTCTTTTATTTCCGGAAACATTGGTGAAAAGAAAGACTGGATCTGGAGGCAGGTGACAAGAGATGAATGTATTGCATGCATTAGGTAGCATATTTTGGCTGATGGAGATGTTTAGGTTTTCAACAGATAAGAGTAGCAGGTAGAAGTTTCTCAAGGAGGTGGCCTGTGGCAATATGGGAGAAGTTACCAGCAGGTAGAGATATGTGTCAGATTAAGACCTGAGGTCAAAGGCTAACTAGTATGACTGGAAGTGTCCAGACAGAAGAAATAAAATGCTAGTTGGTCCAGACAGGCATATGCTTAGGCAGGGAAAATGTAATGGGAAATGCAATATAAGCAGGGTTTTGGTTAGGTTACAATATGGGATTATGCTGGTTGTGTAATGTACCACTCTGGGGGAGTATCACCTATTTAAACTGCAGTGTGAAATGTACCTACTAGACTGAAGAAGGCAAGAAGCTCATTACAGCACTGAGACCTTCAAATCAGAGCAGGTCAGTAACAGTACTGACAGTCCTGCTGATTATCATTTTCATCATCAATGACATCATCTGCACAATTAGAATTATAATAGTTGGCATCTCAACAATACAATAGGCTTTACAGCCCACACCAATCATAGAAACAAACAAGTGTCATTAAAATAAAGTCAGTTCATCGGTTTGCCCACAATTTCAAATGTAGTCAGTGGTGGAACAAGCGTGTGAATTTAAGATATCTTATAAAATCGTTCTGGGGGAATCCACTAGGGATTCCTTCTGTCTCTGTCTCAAACAGAAGCTTTCTTTCTCTCAATAAATATATTCTGCTCTTAAAAAATCGTTCTGTTCTCACTGCTCCAATATCCTTTATTGGGAATAATCAGTATCAACATTGAGATTGGGCTGATGTTGGATTCTGCTGAGAAATGAGTCAAACTGATCATAATAAGCATTGTAATTATTCCTTATGAACAATGCTTTCTTTCCTCTTTCTTTCTTTCTT